>JARHVA010001334.1:492500-587500 GCA_037957365.1 Torreya grandis
TCTTGATCAAGATTCATTTATGAATCTTGTTTTGAGAGTCTTTGTTATAAATAAGAGTTTTGTTAGTGTGTGAAAGTAAGTTTTTGATAGGAGTAACATCTCATCCCATTTTATGATAAGGAATGTAGATGTAAATAATGAAACCTATGAATCAAGAATGCTTATGTTATACAAATTATGCATGTCTTCAAATTGAATAACTATGAATGAGCACTTTTGGCATGCTTGGATAATCTAAATGGTAAGTATATTTTTTTGAATAATTATTGAAATTTAGGTAATATAATGATGTTTCCTAATATGATACAATAATTTTAGTGTGGTGATGAAGGAAGTCACTTTGTGTTGACTGTCAACGTCTACTAATAGGGTATGCATGTATATAGTCCAAAAATCCAACTATAGTCTAAATATTTGATCTTTTGTTATTGAGATATAAGGAAGGATGTAAAGGGAACATGATAGTGATATTTACAAGGAATATTTTATGATTGTGATTGGTCATGAGATGGTAAGGTCTCACTTGTTCATAAGTTTGTTCATTGAAACACACACTCTATAAATTATATATTCTATACCCTGTTACAGTTAGTATTGAAATTTTTTTGATTAAAAAGAGTTTATAATGAATAAATATTGGTATTTTTAGATTTATATTAACCTATGGTTATTTAAAAGAGTCCTTGTGAGTTTAAAAAGGACAAAATAACCCTATATATACAATTTACTCTATTTACATGGTGTTTCTTGTTTAACACAATCAATCTAGACGAGATTGTTGGTTCTTGAGACAAAGTGAATTAATATATTTGTAATGAGATGTGTTTTAAGGTGTAAAATTTTTTATTAAGGTGTAAAAAATTTTATAAACCTATTTATGAACATATATTTCCCTTGAATTGAATTGGTCTTATCCAACCTTGACACAGTCCATATTGGCACATAGTTTGACTGAGATATGTTGTGTTGAGTTTTGTTTTAGATTCCAATGTGATTGAGAAGGGTTTAGTAATTTTAATTTAAGGTTTAAATAACCTTTTTATATTGAGTAAATTATTTATATGTTTTAATAACTATGAAACCCTACAGTACCCTATTGCTATCAGATAGAATATAGTGAGAAAGACTGAGTTTTTGTGTTTGCAAGTGACATATGGCTTATTAGAACTTTTTTATTGAATATGAAAGTTGAAAGAGGTATATTAAAACCCAAAACAGCCATTTTTTTTAATTTAAATTGTTTATAAATTGAGATATATAGTTAATTCCACTATTGGCCTTGATAGTTGAAGGAAAACCTAGTTTCCTGGGTTTTACCCATTGGAGGAAAAGTAACCATTGGAAAAGCCCCAAAATTTTTTAATCTTGCATAAAATTATGATATATAAGTGAAGGAAGTGGTTTTATAATTCTATTTTATGTATAATTATGGAAATAGGGTTGCATGCTTGTTTTAGGCCTAGAGAAGGGCTAAAAGAGTGAGGGTGGTTTACGAAAAGTGGATCTATCCAAAGAAGAGGGTCTAAAAATGATTGATTAACCTGGGGTAGCCTAATGGGTATCTATAAATTTTATTATATTGTATATTAAGTCCATACAAAGTTTAGACTAAGGAGGTTTACTCAAATAGAGGGTTAATTGAGGAAAAGCATAAATAAGCAAGTACAAGTTTCCTTGAGAGTTGTGCCAAAAGGTTTAGGTGGGAGTTGTATGTATCAAATGGTTCCTTTAATATATATTCATTTTATTTTGTATTTTTTTTAGGTTCTCACAACATGGAGGTTTACCAAAAAACAAGGCTAGTAAAAGGTAAAACTAGGAAAAAAGTTTGGTTGAAGAAGAATGAATAGAGGATTTGAATTAGTGACCTAATCAGGGTCAGCTAAGAGTGAGATAAGGAAATAGGGATGTATTTATATGGTTTAAACCATCATTGTGATTTTATTACCCATGCAAAGGCCATTTTGGCATTGATGTATTGTGAAGATTGTCTTGAAGGTAAAGTGTGTGTATGAAAAAAGATTATTTTTGGTTAGTGAATGTGATTGAATGGTTTAAATAATAGTATAAATATCATTTAATTAGTGTTTTACGAGTCTATGAATCATTTTATGTAACAATATAGCCATTGTAGTATGATTGTCCAAAAAGACTAGGCATGCATGAATGAATGCAAAGAAGAATCTTGAATGGAAGGATTTAGGTAGAGTTTGGTAAAGAAGGGAAATTTCAATGCATCAATAATATTTTAAAATTTACATCTAACTTAAATTAAAATTAATTGAAAAATTATATATACTATAAAGCACAAAATTACATAACATACAAAGGCTCTTCAACTAACTAGTCTTGAGACATATGTAAACTAATCTAAAATAACTAGAAATATTATATAAGTGGTTAAAGATAAACATCCATATTTAATAATTTATTATTCCATGGAACAATTGAGGTGATCTATTTTTATTGTTAAATGGATGAATATTGTAGATAACAAAAATAAGAAGCCATACTAAATATCTTGTGGCCATGTTGCCAAAGGTATTAAACCATCCATATCCATAATAATATTGATATTATATGGTTTTATATTAAATTTTTAAGGAAACACTCTCTAAATATGCATAATTGATTTGAGTCTATGAATCATTTTATGTAACAATATAGCACTAATACATACACCATTGTAGCACAATAATTTTTATGATTTTCCATACCTTCCCAAAAGACTAGGCATGTTTTCATGTTCATGAATGAATGCAAAGAAGTAATCTTGAATGGAAGGATTTAGGTAGAGTTTGGTAAAGAAGGGAAATTTCAATGCATCAATAATTAGTGTCATTGAGGTCAAAATTGATCATTTCATCATATTGTGCAATAAATTATTCTGTCAATAGGTCATCCATGCGACCTTATAAATTTTATTATAACTATATTGGATGTGATGAATAGGATAAAAATAATTAGTACCTTGATAAAATTAATCTAATTTATTCCACCAACCCTTACCATATACTTTAATAAGTTTATTTTTAGCATTTCTCTTGATACTCTTAGTGTATAATGGGTAGGTATGGTGAAACTAATGTATCCCATGTGAAATAATTACATCATTTTCAACAACATTAAAAACATGACATACACACTGATTTAATATACTTAATTTTCACATATATTTACTAAAAAATGAAAATAGATATATGATGATGTGTATACTTATCTCATAAATTCATTCTAGAAATTGAATTTGATTGGGTCAATTGATATCACTATTCATTACTAGCACAGTCATTTGTAATGAGTGTGTCTCTATAAAAATATTATAGTGCATATGAATTAAATACAATAACACCCCATTTAATATTTACTCCTATAAATTTAAGGACAAAGGATTAAATTAAATATTCCCCTTTGATAACACCTTCCTTCACTCCCAAAAGTTGCCTAGGTTGAAAAAATCAACTCTATACTTAAGAACATCTATCCAACATTACTTAAGATAAATGACCTTGTCTTATATCAGTTTAAATATATAACACATATGAATTTAAATATTTTTTGGGCATTGGTTATCCATTGAGTTACTATTAATGGATATGGAACTCTGATCTACCACTCTATCTCTAGATGTCCCCAAGACTGATTAAAAAAAAATTAAGTTATGTAGTGTCTACTCTATGGGTTCTTTAATATAATTTGTAAATAGTGATTTAACTTAATATTTTAGATATATAAATATATATGGATTAACTTATTCATATCCACTTTTTTCTATTTGTGGGGTGTGAAAATAATTAATCCCAAGGCTAGTTGCTTACCAATGCACCATAAAATAGGATGAGTTTATCTTAAACCCTAGGATGATTTAAATATACCAAAGGTACATATAATATTAAATTTAAAAAAAAAATCTAAGGCCTAGGTATTGGTCTAACACACCTCAATTCATATGTTAAGATGTTCTTAGAAAAAACAATAAAATTCTATAATATTTTAAAACCTATAGTACAAGGTTTCTAACCTAGATCAATTCTAAAAAAATAAAATTTAAATATACCAAAGGTACATATAATATTAAATTTAAAAAAAAATCTAAGGCCTAGGTATTGGTCTAACACACCTCAATTCATATGTTAAGATGTTCTTAGAAAAAACAATAAAATTCTATAATATTTTAAAACCTATAGTACAAGGTTTCTAGCCTAGATCAATTCTAAAAAAATTAATTTAAATATACCAAAGGTACATATAATATTAAATTTTAAAAAAAAATCTAAGGCCTAGGTATTGGTCTAACACACCTCAATTCATATGTTAAGATGTTCTTAGAAAAAACAATAAAATTCTATAATATTTTAAAACCTATAGTACAAGGTTTCTAACCTAGATCAATTCTAAAAAAATTAATTTAAATATACCAAAGGTACATATAATATTAAATTTCACAAAAAAAAAATCTAAGGCCTAGGTATTGGTCTAACACACCTCAATTCATATGTTAAGATGTTCTTAGAAAAAACAATAAAATTCTATAATATTTTAAAACCTATAGTACAAGGTTTCTAACCTAGATCAATTCTAAAAAAATTCTATAGTACAAGGTTTCTAACCTAGATCAATTCACAATGGACCCTTCATAATATTTTTTTATCATCATTTACTAGTTAACATCTTCAAATATATCATTTGTGTACCTTGAGATCCACCTAATTATCCTATAATTCCTTTTATTCTCTATTTCATAGGTTTTATATATTGATTATTTTTATAATTGTCTAAAATTGGTTTTGACCTTTATCGTATGGTATGAAAGTGGTCACATTGTTTTTGGGTCCTTTATGCCATAAAATGTTTTCCCATGCATTAATTGTTAGATTTCATGCTTTATCATGCTTGACCTAGGTATGAATATGTCCAGATTTGAATTGAAATATGTCTATATATATGCATGGATCT
Organism: Torreya grandis; assembly: GCA_037957365.1. Taxonomy (NCBI): domain Eukaryota; kingdom Viridiplantae; phylum Streptophyta; class Pinopsida; order Cupressales; family Taxaceae; genus Torreya; species Torreya grandis. The sequence continues at coordinate 497,457 of JARHVA010001334.1, forward strand.
TAGTGGTCACATTGTTTTTGGGTCCTTTATGCCACTATAAAATGTTTTCCCATGCATTAATTGTTAGATTTCATGCTTTATCATGCTTTACCTAGGTATGAATATGTACAAATTTGAATTGAAATATGTCTATATATATGCATTGACCCTAATCATTTATCATCTCATAACACACACATTGATCATATATATTACACACTTTTCTAGGAGCTCACACATTTTTTTGTCATTACACTCCATTTATTGAAGTTTTATGGTTTTATACTTGTAGCAAAAGAATGATTGATTAGGGAAAGAACATGTAGTTTGAATAATTATCATAGGGAGAGAGAATGGAAGAATATCTCCCTCATTCAGTTGGAACGTGCATGTGTATAACTATATTGAGCCCTAATTATTAACTTAATATGTAGAATAACCCCCATTTAAGGGCATAACCATTAAATTTTCATATTTCCTTTTGTCTTAGATGTATTTCTACCTGTTGAGGATAACTTACAACTAAATCAAAGGAGAGAAAATTATAATGTATCTACACATCATTATGCTTATTGGATGGAGTGTTTTGGATATTTGTTTTTGATGAGAGGGTTTAGGAAGTTTTATACCCCAATGATCTACAATGTTTTTTATATGCATGTTTTATGATTTTCAAAAAGACTATCATTTTCAAGTTATAAAAACTAGTCTCTTTTGATGCATACAATTTTTTTCACTATCTAAAATAACTTCCTACTTTCTATATGCTCTTCTGCATTGATTCATAATTTCCTCTCCAACATTATCAATCTCTATAATAACTTATGTGAATTATAAATTAAGGATCATCTCTATTTTCCCTTTCATTTTACAATTTCTCAAGGTACTTTCATTTATCTTCATTTATTTGGATGTTGTATTTATTATATTATGCATTTAGGCCTAATTTACCATTGACTCATCATTCTATGTGGTTGATGTGATGTTTTGAACACTTATGTGCCCTCCACATAAAACACATTTGAAAACTTTAAATGAATTATTTAAGATACTTACATAACCAATAAGTGGACAAAAAAACTTTATGGAAAAATGAGGTGAATTATAGCTTATTTTCTTTTTCCATCTTTTTACCCCCTCTAAGCACTAAACATACCTTTTATTATTTTATTTTTCCATTAAAATACATTCCATGACCCAAGCATGGTGATATTCAATTCTAAATAGTGTTGTGAATAATTGTAGATAATTTTGTATGTAATAAACCCCTCTAAACACGTATATGGCTTGTGGAGTTAAACTCTACACAAACAAACTAAAATAATTCATATTGAAGAGACTAAGAAGAGTGTATTTACATATAAAAAAACTACCCACTATCTTGTGTAGTTCATGTTCTCTTTAATTCAAAACTTAATCATTTACAATTAACTTGAGATTCACCCTACTTTTTCTTTCCACTCTAATTTCACATGTATTTTCCATTTGAGATCCATTCACACTATTATCATTCAAATACACATAATTATTATTTACAATAAAAAATTAAATTTTGAGAAATACTATCAACATTTCCCAAATATTTTTTTCAAGCAATATCTAGAATTAACCAAAGGAATTACAATTAAAATAATAAGGTCATGACTAATCCTTGTATATTACTAGTTATGATCTTACATATAATAATATTTTGTGGCATGAGAGGATATAAAAAATTGGATACACACACTATATTAATGCCCTAATGTTTGAAAAAATATTCATAAATAAATAACCTGGAGTTTGGAATAACACACAAAAGCTAGGGCTAACATATAAAAAATAATAGAATGGAATAAGTCCTATAAAACTTAGATTTGCCTTAAGAAAATAATATATACCATAAATTAAGCAAGATATAACCCTAAAAAGATATAAAACATGTAAAAAAATAGATTTCACTAAAATATAATAGATATAAATGTATTTGAATCAAACTCAAGATATATATTCATAAACATTTAACTAGGCCTAAACATATGATAAGAAGAAATAAAAAATAATTTATTTTCCAAAACCAAAGCAATGAATGACTAAATGAGGGTTTAAAATGGTATCTTAATTTTTGAGAGATCAAAATACCAACATCTAAATCATACAATTTAAAATAAACCAAACTATCAAGATGAAGCCAACCCTAAGAAATTGAAGCAAACATAGAACTTCCTTAAAGTAGCCAAGTTCTATTTGTAAGCATCATAACCATTTGGGTAAGTGTCAATTACAAACAAAATTTTGATATTTTATTTCCCTCATACACGTCTTGGTTAAAATCCATATTTTTTATGCATCTTGGTTAGTGCCTAGTGGAATTTATCTCTCTTTAACTTGCCGCTTTTACATTTCGTATCTAGGTGAGTATTTGATCATTAGTTCCTTGCATATAGTTTATAAGTATATCATTGATATACTTATTACAAAAAAATATTACTTACAACCCCACCCCACTTTAAAATGAAACATCTTGTATGTAGTTGGATATACCAAGGTTTCCTCCTTTTTCCTATAATAGAGGAAATTTTTATTGTTTACCATATTCACCCTACATATAGTACTTGAAAAATATTATTATTTCCCCAAAGTAATTTGGTTTCATTAATAATATATATTTTAAATAGTTTTAATGTATTTTTGTAATTTATAGAGTGGACTCGCTCCTCACAACAAAAAATATTATTCATCAAGATTGATTTTTAAAAGCCCTATTATATAATTTAGTGGCTAGTTATGATTTATATGCAATGGGATTTAGGGTTTAGATCTAATTTTTTTTTAAAAAAAAAAAATTGGTATTCTTTTTCTATATGATGGTGCTTTAAAAACCATTAATGAATCTATACATGGTTTTCATAGTAGGGACCAAAGTTGTTCACTATGGTCATGGTGACCCTCAATGGTAGAAAAATCTCATGATGGTAGGCTTATAGACACTATAGTGTGGAGGGATCCATAAAAAAGGATGTTTCCTTAGTGACATTAAATATTTACTCATATAGGCAAGGGCCATTATATGGTGAAAATAAGGATAAAGAAATCTATATGTGATAGCCAATATTCAATACTATAGATCCACCCACCTGTGGTAGCTAGAGTCGGGTTGACAAATTGGATAATCCTCTACCTCCACTAACTTCACATATTTCTAATACTAGTTCTTTTAGTTTTATATTTTGATGCCCTTGGGGAGTTATATCATCAAGGATTTTATAATTTCAAAATACATAAAAATTAACATTATATATTTTTTTGAATAATTGTGTTACCATTTTTTATCTCAACATTTCAAATCACGACTTTTAATACTTCATTCATATAAAAAGACATTATGGTGGAACAACAAACTATGCACTCCTTAAATAGGCCATAGATAATAGTCACAAGAGGTATATAATGATAAAGTAATTATTTTCTATAATTTTTTAAATGTGTTTACCTCCCCCCTTTTTATTAAGCTTGTACCCCAATGTGACACTTAATAAGATACCAAAAAACCTAATAAACATAAAAAATCATGCTTTATTTGATATTTATTTAAACATTTTTTTAATTTAAAAGTAGTTATTTTAAGTTATTTTTACTTTGTATAAGTTAAAGTATCCTTTTATCCATCCTTTGAATCATTTTGAAAGGATTTTGATATATTACCTCTTATTTTGTAAGAATAGTGATGTATATTTTATATTATCAATAGAAATTTCTTTTCAATAAAAAAAATGTTCTCACTTCCATAACAATTTTTTTTCCAAACATGCAAGTATGTTTTCTAGATTATTATCTCATATGCAAGCACTAAGGTTGAAATTTAAGATCAACATTAAATTTTTAAATGAGGCTAGAACTAGGGAAAATAATTAATAAAGATAGCTCCATCTAGTCTATATACACACTACTTGAATTAATCTAAAGAAATATTCCATATTACATAATTCAAGCATGATATTGAGTAAAGATAAATAACATATTCTAAAATAATAAATTTATTATGGTATAAACATAAAGACATACATTTTAATATGAAATCTATATACATTACTAATTATATACATAAGGCCTTGTATAATTTAATCATATAAAATGTCATTTTAATATAATGAGTGTCACTTGAAACAAACCTATCCTTAGCTTAGTCTTAAACCTATCTTAGGGCCTGTTTTGACTCTTTTCAATCTTTTATGCACATCTATCCCTTGTATAGATATAAAGAGCTACATTGAGCCATCACCTAGGCATCCCTAATCCTTTTTCACATGTTCTAGTAACCTATAAAATAATGTTTCCCTATTAATCTATAACATAGTGTGATATTAGAAAAGGGGGAAGAATTATTGACACTTATGTTCCTTTTCCCCTAACGAGTATATTTTCACTCTTTGAAGCATCTTAGGGTCAGACTAGACTCATTTCATGTCTCAACAAGAATCAAAACACTATATAAATATCAATCTCATTATTTTATCCCTTAGATGGCATTTCTCATGTACACGTTAATTTTTTTTATGTAAATTAATGTTACTAATCCCTATTTACCCCTATTTCTACATAATCCATCTACAATATCCTAGAACTCATATTTACTTAGGTTTCTAATATTAATTCACACTCAAAGCATTCAAAGTGGAATTCATACTTAGTCATACTAACATCACTCTCACTTTCAGGAACATTTATATTGGGATAACTACATCGGGCTTGATCCCTTTTTGAGGTATTGGTTTGTAGGCAATGCTTAGCACATGGGGTATTGAGGTCATATCTATCCTACCCTGATAATGCCACTATTCTTTCAATTGTGTTCATAAAAACCCTAATGAGTATGGAGGATTATGGTTTTATAGTGAAATTAATTAAAGTGAAGAATAGATGATGATCATGGTCTTGATCATATAGGCACAGGCTTCTTAAAAGAAAGAGAATGTCTACCTAAAATTTCATTTCTTCACCTACATAAGGTCACTAGTGTAACACATAAGGTCAATAACATAGTGTGTTATTGGTAAAGAGGGTTGAACTATTGCCTAAGGAGGGGTTTGACACATGTTCTCTACTAAAGACACTTTTTACTACTCATGCATCACTTCTCAGCTTGGCACCTATCTATATCAATCATATTTTCTAGCTAAGTACATATTTTCTAACTCATTACTATTTATAGAATACTATAAATCAGTTATTATGAAAATTAATGGCTATTGATGTTGTAAAATTTCATTCCTTAATTTAGTAATTAGTCCTTTATCAAATTTAGGGTTACAATCCATAATCCTAAAAAAGATAAATCTTTTGGTGAACCCAACTTACTTTGAATAGTTCCCAAACCCTAGCCCTAGATGCTCCTAAGGTTTGTATCCTTATTTTCACTATTTCCTTTTATTGAGTTAGGATTTTAATTTTATATATATTATATTTTAGTAACTCTCTTTCATTTTTGTATTATATTCCATATTAAAAATTTATATCTCTTCATTTAAAAAGTGATATGCTCAGTGGTAATCCTATTGAGCATACCTAGATTCCTTCTGTTCAAACTTATACAATGGATAAAGGACTAATTATAACTCCCCTAATTTATCCTTCAAATATTTATTATTTTTAATTTAATGATAATACATTAGAATATGAGAAATACAATCAAGATCATAATGATACACAAGATGGGACTTAAGACACACTACCCCCTTTGATGTTAATAATCTTATAATTAATAAGGATGAGATATTAAAAAAAATAGAGAAAATTCAAGAACAAACCCATGATCATGCATAGATTTTTTAATCTATATTTTAAATAAATAACATGTCACTTGGTCAATCCTCTAAACCCAAATATACTACTATTATTACACCTATTATGGGGAAACTTAGGTTATACAAAAACTTATTATAACTAGCCAACTCTCACCAATGTAAACAATTCCTATGGTTAGTACACATACCTCTTTTCTAGATGTACAATACCTTAGGTATGAGATATATCTCTATAGATGAAGGCGTTACATCTTGATTAGGGTACCACTAAACCATCTCATGCCTTGGAATCTTATGTTCTTCTACATACACCATTGGCACAACATATAGCAATAACTATTTTTCCATTTAGATTTGTGGCACCCAATCTTACTTTGTATGATGGTAAGGGTGACCTAGAGCATCATCTACACACTTTTCATGAAGCATGTTTGGACTATGTGTTTAATGATTGGCTCCTGACTAATTTATTCCCTCACAATTTAAAGGAATACACATTATAATGGTTCTATGATCTCCCTAATCAATCCATTACAACATTTAATCCACTCATAGTTATGTTTTTATCAAATTTTTTGATCAACGTTAGTGACATAGTTTTGTATGCTCAAGTCAGTTAACTAAATAAAAAATCTAATGAGCCAATAGTTAAATATGTCTTGAGATATAAAAACATATTAGCAAAGCTGACTAGCCCCATGGAAGATAAATAAATTTGGGACATATTCAAGAAAATTTTATTACTAGAATTACATGAATATATATTATTCAAAAGGTTTCCATCATTTACACATCTATTCCATACAGTGAAGGAACAAGAAGTAAAACTTCTCTCCATAGACAAGTTAAAATACACAACTAGATTAGATTCCACTAATAAGAATTCAAATAAGCTCCCATATAAGGTGAGGCCCAATGAAAACAAGAATGGGTAAAAGATAACAATTAATGTAGCCTTAGATTCAATTTCTCATGTGGTTTTATCATCTCCTCTAAAGAAACATTTTATGAATCTTCTTGAATTGATAGATCAAGTTATTTATCAACTTTTAGAATGCAATGTCATATCTCACCCTCCAATCAAAGAGGTTGATACAACTAGGACTCTTCCAAATAATTATGATTACAATGCATTTTGTGATTATCATAGGGTCCCTAGTCATAATATGAATAGATGCATCAACTTATGATGTAATATCCAAGATTTGATGGAGGTTAATATTATTGATGTGAGCACTCCTATATAAACACCTAAAGCACAACCAATTGAAGAAAAATCAATGCAAATATTTTACGATCCATTTCTAAATCATACAACTAATGAGATAATAGACACCTTAATTATTTATAATTATTAGGCACATCCACCACCATCATATTATCATACTCATACAATGAACACACACCCTCTACATAGTATCATTGGTGTTTATCATACTACAATGCTAGCTAGACCTCTTTTCACTTTCTCATAATAAGATATCATTGATAATGACTTATATTTATATTCACTATTTATGTTAACTTACATTGATCATCATCCTATTCAAAGTGTCATGGCTGACAATGGGTCAAGCATAAATATGTGTACTATTACACTTCTACACCATCTATGCTATTTAGATCAAGATATTTCTCTAGCATATATAATTATTCATGGATTTAGTGGCCATGTCTGAAACCCCATTTAAGAGATCATACTTCAATTATATGTTGGACTTGCACATGTGGTCACCAAATTCATAGTTTTACCTAGTGTTTAAACACTTGATATGTTATTAGGTAGGCCTTGTATACATTAAATTCAATCCATTCCATCCATTATACATAGATTCCTTAAGTATATACATGTTAATTAGGTCATTATAGTTAAGATATTTTCATATGAGTATCTTTTACCTACTCCATATCTAGTTGCACAATAGTCACCATTAACAAACACCAAACATAGATTCCTTTATCACACCTTAGATATTAGTTAAGCCACTAGTGCATGTGAGTTTTAATTCTATATCATTACCATGTATACATACTCCCCCATCAAGACCTTTATTAGAGAGATCCCTACATCAAAGACATGTTGTAGAGTCTAGAGATCCTCTTTCTATCCCATTCCCACCCAAATCAATGTTATTGAGTTGCCAAATCACTTTACATTAAGTACTTATGCTAGTTATAAATTATTCTAATAGATGTGTCCTCAAGAGCCATATAGTTCATAGGCTAGTTCAATTAACTCCATAGATTCATAGCCACATTCTACAATTAGTTTTAGCTATAGATTATTTAGTACATCCATTTCATATATCTCAGATACTTCCTTACACATCACATGCTAATCACTCTTCCTTTACTTGATATAGGTCACCTTATAGTGAGTTTCTTACAAGACTCATTAGTTAATATTTTATCTTGCTCCTTATACATGGTTTCATTTCATGTTGATTATACATAGCTTATACTCATAAAATACAATATAATATGCTCAAAAATACAAAAATATTCAAATATTTCTCATAAAATACAAATTTTAGATTGTATGCATTTCCATGTTTACATTCCTTCTCTTTGTTGGGTATTACACATGTTATATATGTTAGTATAGTCATTTTTATCATACATACATGCTTCACATGTTCCCCTTAAAAGTTCATAGATTATTATAGGACTATGGTCCACTACACAGATCTAGATTTGTTATTTTCTACCCATTGGGTGAATCATACACATAACTTCCAATTTGCCAGGTTATATATTTCTATACTCCATATCATATATTTAGCATTGGTTATATCTTGATATTAATCATCATATACTACATTGTTTTTACTGACTAATACTACTCTAGACTCATATTATGTAAATATTTGTTGTTATATGGATTCATACCACTTGATTATGCATACTTTCATTTCAATATTTACTAGTCTATATTTTATTGTGTATCTTTGCTTATACATCTACTTGAGGGCACTTGAATATGCCATTTTCATTTCAATGTGTGTATGCTTTGGAAATGATCCCATGTCCTTGTGTGTGCTTATTCATTGTGTTTGAAAACATTTGAAAATGTCCTTCTATGTGGCTCTAAGCCAAACTTGTGTTCTCTTTTATGTATGTAGAAATTTGAACATGTTTTTATATGTGTGCCTTTTCTTAGACTTAGTGGCATGTTCCAATATCCCATGTAATATGTCCCCTTGGCCTACTTTGTGTGCCTCATGTGTTTATATGTATTTTTTTATGTGTGTGTCATGGTCATGACATTTTTCTCTTGCCTGTTAATTTCACATCCATTTTCTGATGCCATGAGGGACCTCATACATCTCCCCTTTCTCATTAGGTGACTTGATGGACTCATGACCCATCCCCTCAAGTAGTTTAAGTAGATTGTATTCATATTTTTTTTCATATACATGCTTACATTGTTATTTATATCTTGAAAACTTTGTGAATTTTATATCTAATATACATTGTACGGTGCCAAATTAGGCTCAATATTTTTTACATTCTAATGTAATGTATACACATTATTTTTGGTTTATCACACATATATAATGTATTTTGAGTCTAACACACATGATGCATCTATTTTATTTTAAGGATAGTTATTACAAAGGTTAAATAACTCCCCTCAAAAGATGGGGTATTTATAGGGTTTGTCATAGAGATCATGCCATCCTACTATACCAAAAACATAGTTTTTAGTATGCAAACATAGATTATAGAGGCCAAACTTAAGAAAATATAGTGGAAAATAATCACACATAGATAAATCTCAAATTTTCATAGAAATAACACATTTGGACAATAGAATAGTGTAGTAAACTATAATCCACCCACTATTCCATTTTTTAATGGCCTTAAAAATAATAAATTCTAAAATTATCATAAAGGTATAATAGGTATAGTTCAGATTTGCATAGTCTTCAGTCACAAATTATCAGATATGCTCAGTATATATTCAGTTTTTACATAGGTTTGCTCAGATTGTGGACATCATGCATGATATGATCACTCCCATTTCAATTTTAGATATACACAAACACATATTAATATGACTTAGTCTAGAATCCATATACATAAATATCAAATCTAGGGGTAATGTGTGTGACACATTATTTTCCATATGCTTTATTTTACACTATTTCTTTCAGATGGAATGAAAAACCCATGTAATTCTCCACATTATATACTTTAGAAAACATATACACCCATTTTTCACCAAGATTACACTAGATTGGTGCCTCATCTTATCTGTAGTGGTTGACATTATTGAGTGACCCAGGTTTATTTTATATTCTCAAGTTATTGAGTGGCCCCTAAACCATTTTAAATTTAAAATTTCTTGAGTGGCCTAGAACCATCCTTTAAAATTTCATGACATCACATAGTTTTAGTTTCAACTTCTTCTACTACACATGGGTATGCAATGATGGATTCATAACCTAATTGAGTTCTTGATCCACCTACATAAGAGGGTTATATAAGTGATCAATCCAATACAAATTATTCATAGATTATTATCCACTGAACATGAGTGGAAAATGATGGAGTAAAAACTAGCTTGAGTTATTGAGCCATCCACACATGGGTATTGGGCAAGCTATTAGCTTAGTCTAAATTATTCAACATTTTTTCACCATCTACATGTACACACATGATTTCACCAGGTTTTTACATTGGTTCACATACCCAATGAGGCGTATTCATTCCTTTCCTCTCTATCACATATCTTTACTCATTTTTGTATTTGATTTTGATATTTATTAAGGATTGATTCATATATGTTCCATTTTCATGACATGTGATGGAACATAATTCATAAAGTTAGACCCACATTCATGGAATTCACCTCATAGTTAAGTCCATGTATGTTTCTCTTTAATTTATTCTATTAATTTCACTTTTTTGCATTTATATAATAAATCGGGGGTAAATTTAGTCATATAACATGTCATTTTAATACAATGAGTGTCACTTGATACCACCTTATCCTTAGCTTATCCCAAAACCTATCTTATGGCCTCTTTTGACCCTTTTCTAGCTTCAATGTGTGTCTATCCCATGCCCAAATATACCAAGAGCTAAATTGAGCCATCACCCAGGCATTCGTAATCATTTTTCACATGTTCCAACCACCTAGACAATAGTGTAGTCTTATTAGTCTATAGCACAATACACTATTAGTAAAGGGGGAAATGCTATTGAACCTTAGCTTCCTTTACCCATAACAAATATCTATCCACTCTATGAATTATATTAGGGTTGAACAAGAATCATTTCATGTCTCAACAAGCATCATAACACTATATAAAGACCACTCTCATTCATTTATCCCTTAGATGGCATTTATCATAACTAAGCTTAGAAATAATTGTGAAAATGAAGGTTATTGATCCCTATTTACTCCTATTTTTACATACATCTATCTATAGTAGCACAAATATCATTTTTACTCATGTTTTAAATCTTAATTCACACTTAAACATTCAAAGTGGAATTCATACTTAAGCATACTAGCAACAATCTCACTTGCACCAGCACTTATATTAAGAGAAATACATAGGGCCTGATCCCGTTTTAAGGTATTAGTTGTTAGAAATATAGAACACAAAGAAATATTAATGAAATTAAAAATGGAAATAAAATACAGAAAACACAAAAAGTTAGAGACACAAATTTAACATGGTTCACCCAACATGGTCTACATCCACACAAAAATAACTAGTTCTCATATTTAATCCAAAAAATGAAGGGAAAAACTTGCAATACATCCACTATAATATCTTCTTCATTCACACATAGTATTCTACCATAATTTAAATTCCCTCATATCATAAGAGGGTTACATATTAGGGTAAAATGAAACAACATAATTAATACCATTAGATCTGTGACCTAATAGTGAACAATCTAGATTTACTATGAATTATAATATTTTATAATGCATTTTCACAAAAATTTTGCTTCAGGGGTGCTAGCCCCAAACCCCCACTAGGATGGGATCCAAAGTAGGTCATCACCCTATTTTAATCCCATGGTGACCTTAGTGGGTGGTCATTACCCCCTCACACCCCTGTTATCAGGAATTGTGCATTATAATAATATCAAGCACTAGCATCCAACATTAGTATGTAGGTAGTGTTGATCACATGGGGTGTTGAGGTCATACCAAACCTACCCTACTAATGTAGCTATTTTACACTTGTGTTCATTAAAACCCTAAAAAGTATGGAGGCTTAAGGTTTCATAGTAAAATTAGTCAAAGCATAAAATAGATGTTGATCCATGTCTTAATCATCTAGGCATAGGATTCTTGAAATAGTGTGAAGGTTCACCCAAAATTTCATTGCTTCACATAAAAAATGTCATTAACATAACATATAACATCAATATCATAGTGTGTTATTAGCAAATAGGGTCATGTTATTATCTGAGGAAGGTTTTGACACCTATTCTCTATTGATGACACTCTACACTACTCCTAGATCACTTCCCAACCTACCACCTATTTGTATCAATGATATTTTATATTTAAGTACATATATTCTAACTCAATTATATTTATAGGATGTTAAAATAAATCAACTATTATGTAAATCAATGGTTATTGATGTTGTAGTATTTTATTCTATGATTTATTACTCAGTCCTTTGTCAACCTTAGGTTTAAATTCCATATTCATAAAAAAGATAAATCATATGCATGAGTGTTGATAAATTGAACATATATACATATATGTGGAATTATTCTAATGAATATGATGTACTAACCTATCACATAAGAAGAAACTATTTCAAAAAAATAAGGTGTTAAATAATACTCATTGTCTATATTGTTATTCATGTGGTCAAATTAACCTTCATACTAATATTTACCTAGATTATTCCTATTTGACTAGTACTTCACATCAATGCAAAGCATCAACAAGGCCTTTAAATCCCTCTCCAAAAAATCTCCATCTGTTCTTTATCAACAAATCCAATAATTTGGTTGTGAAGTTTAGATATTTTCTTGATGTATTTAATTACCTTTAGTTTCATGCTCTCAATAACTTAAATAAAAAGATTCTTATTTTATGCATCTTTATTTGTGATTGATTTATTTTCTTAAACTACTATATATAATTATTTAGGAAGTTAAGATATATAGGCAAAAGGTGTCAACATTAAATTATCATCATTTTGGAAAATATTAAATCATATTCCCACTGACCATCCACACTTTAAAAAAAATCAAGCAAAGTATACATAATAATATGATGAATAAATATCTAAAGCTGTTATCTTAAATAAGTCTCAAGATTAGGATGTTATTAACCATTCAAAAGTTATATTTTTAATTATTAAACCTTCTCATTTATCAATAGCATCCCAAACAACTTTAATTGAGGCTAATGAGATAACCATACCTAGAATTATAAAAATCCATAAAATTATCATCAATAACTCAAATATATTACCTCTTAAAGCTTTTCTAAAAAATAATCTATCAATATAAAAAATCTAGAGTACCTTTAAGAAGTATATAGATATGTCAAATGATATATAATGGAACTATGCATATCAATATTAACTTGAAATTTAGTGTTGCTCATAATGGCATTTAAATTTCATTGATGTACCAATTTCAATTGATGTTTTTAAAAATGAGAATTCAACATGACATCTAGAATTTGCTTAGTGACATTCCTAAAGCACTATTACTTGGGTTTTTAAATCCAAAGAAAAAATTTAACTTAAATATAATTAAACTTGAATATAGATTAGCAATAGGAATTGTGTTCATATAGTTACCAAGCCTATTCAAAAGGACAAATAAATTTGAAAACCCTAAATTCTTAGAAAAGTTAAAAAAAAATCCAATCCAAAATACATGTGTGCATGTGCACACACACACATACATAAATACAACATACATATACATATATGAGAATAGTTTAATAAATATGTAAAATTAACAAACACAATTAAAATTTTGTAACATATAAACATTTTATATTATATAATATACAAGGTTGAGAGCACATGTTTAAGTAAAAATCTTAATATATGTGTATGTGTTTATATATATATATATATATATATATATATATATATATATATATATATATATATATATATATATATATATATATATATATATATATATATAAACACATACACATATAAACACACACACACACACACACACACACACACACACACACACACACACACACACACACACACACATAAACACACACACACACAGAGGCCAACCTAGACCAAACACATCTAGGCCAGTTGAAAATATGGATCATAAATCAATTAATTGTATATCTTTATGTCTAAATATCTAAGCAAGAACCATCTACTTCATGGCAAACTACAATCTAAGGTAATCACATGTTTATGGTTTATAGTAAGATTTATTGCATGTGGATTATTTCAAAATTTATAGTCTCTTTTCTAAATTCTAGTTTTTAATTCTTCTCTACATCTCATTTTTTACAAAAAGTATCCTTCCTTTATAAATAATTATATTTCTTAATTATTCTCTACATCTCAATTTTTATATGACTATGCTTTATTTAAAGATAATTTTAATTTGGACATATGATTGAATACAAAAATGTAATTAACTTAAGTTTTATATCCTCAAACAAGTATTTATAGATAGAACATTAATTTACTTAACAAATCCCATAAATAGATTAGACTAATTACCACATAAATTGTTGTGAAAGTAAAATCATTAAAACTAAAATTAAAAAACTTAGATAATAGGATTTCTCTAGAGAAAATGGAATGTGTTAATAGCATTATATACACATATGTTTTAAACTTCAACATATTCAACCTTATGTTGTGTCGATAGGAATGATGGTGATACTTTTTCATGACCAAAGGATTTTCCCTCAATCTCTTGGATGTCTAAGCCCTCGATAGAGTCAATCTTATCATTAATATACATGAATTATGATGATGATTTTTTAATGACTAAAGGTGATAGAAGCATGGGTGATAGTCTTATACAAAAATAATGTATAGATCACTAGTTTTGTCACCATTGTAAATACAGTGGTTGGGGTAAACAATTATGACATTTAACACATAATATTAGATACAAATACTATATGATAATAATTTTGAACCATCATAATAATAATTTTGTACATATGTAAATAATATCTTGATTATAAATTTACAAAATGACACAGACCAATAAATTATATTAAAAGTCTAACACATAAAATATTAACAAAAATGTTAGCCAAAATAATTTCAAATGAAATAGTCAGACACACTTATTCAAAAGAGTATCTATATTAATAATTTTAATTAGATTAATTGTTTTAATAGTTTCAAGTTCATGAATAATTGAAACAAGATACTTTTTAAAGACCAATTCTAATGAACCTTTGCATGAAACTTAGATCTCAACATAAGGGTTAACATTTTGAGAGAAAATTGTAAATGTCAATTTTATTATCATTCAACTCTCCTACTTAATGGTTGTGAAAAGTAAATTTTGAAATAAATATTATAAATAATTCAAGTTTAATCCCAAATTATTAACATCTAATTACAAGAGACCATCAACAAGGAAAATACATTCCAATTCCCTTCGAATGATTGTTTGGCACTAATTATTATTTACTTAGAAACAAGACTTATATCCCTTCTAAATCTCCTTACCATTTCTTTATTAGTAATATAATAGTACATCCCATGCCTTGTGACAATGTCTTTTTTAGCAAAAACCTTCACTTTCAAATATGCTGCTAGAGAAGTTCCCTCTATAATCAATATGATATTCTACTGATATTAAGTCATTTTATTATATTTCACATCCAATGTATAAGGATATTATTATGCATGACTTATGAAAACTAACATAAACACAATTTTTGTAATGGAATGGGTGGTGATTAATTAAAAAATTAAATTATTTCATCTTATGCATGCACTAGTATGAGATTACTCAAGACATACAATTAATAAATTTCTAAGAATCCTTTTTCTCAAATAAAAATGTGTCCTAGTAAGTCTACCACTAAATGAGTCCTATATTTTTGAACTTTGGTTTGAATTCACTATATTGCCATATTGTAATAATTGAAGTACTTTCACTTCACTAGAGAAATTCTGTTCTTTTCAGCCATTATTTTCTAAAAATTATTATAGTATCAATGGTTTGGTTTATAAATGGATCTAAGGTCTTAATTAGTGGTGAGAAACAAGTAGTTTGTAATCATTAACCTAGGTTCCATTCTTATTGGGAAAATTGAAGACTTCAAAAAAGAGTCCATGGGGACATATTCAAGTAGAGTTCACACTTCTTCATGTAAAATAATCAAAACACACCTTGGATATTATGCAGTCAAGCCCAAGCCTAAGAAACCAATGTTAAAATCCCAACATGTAGTTACTCAACCTATATGAAGGATGAATGAATAACATATTTAAATATATAAGGTTAGGAAATAAACCCTTAGGTTATGTTCTAAATGGTTGTGGGCTAATTCAATCCATAATTAATCAATTTTAAAAAAGAGTTGATTTTTAAATTACTCTAGGGGTTTCTTGGAGATGTTAGTTATTATAGAAATGATTATGATGACTTTGGTAGACTTTATTTTATTATTTAATTTATATAAATTTAATGGAAATAAATTAATCTTAGATAAAACATCCATGGTTATTTAAATATGATGTTTTACCATAAAATAAAGTCAACCACTTATGATATAATTATAATATAATATAGGAATGGCATTGGATAAGGCAAGACATTCCATGTTGAGCATGGTTATAAATTACCATAATATTTAGATAATGCCATGAGGCTTAAATTGAATTATTATAGTATTAAGGAGGTGGTTTCTAAATGGGCCCAAGTGCTTGAGCTATTGGTGAGAAACAATTAGTGTATACACATAATATTTTCACACTTTATCAATTATTGATGCTTTTTATCTTGTAGGAACCTATTGAGTCTCAATCTCTCTAAGTGCATCACCTAAGGGGTGCACCAGGAAAAGGGTGCATAGACCATTGGTGATTCACAATATTTTTGTCCCTTATTAACACTTATTACTAGTCCAACCAAATCCTAAAAACATTCCCCTGAGCTTTGTCTCCTCTTTTTCACACTCCTCCAGTCTTTTACCACTTGTAGTACCCCTTTTCCTAACCTAAAACCCCTTTTGATAGTTTTGCATGACTAGGTTGATTGGTTCAACCTTATAATCTTATTTTAAAAACTTATTTAGGATCTAAGTTGGCTCTTAGCTGACCTAGCCCATGACCTAGTGATTTTTTGTCAATAGCAGTACTAGGTTGACCAGGTCAACCCTATCGATCAAAAATTTTAGAAGGGTTTAGGGTTAGATACAACTATATAAAGACATCCATCTCATCATTATTAGAGATACATAAATATTTATTATTCATTTTTACTTATTTACAATATAATATTATACAATTCTACTTGAGGATTCTTATCTTAGGGTTTTTACTTGGAGAAGAATCTAGTCTTATGAAGAAGTCTTGTATGATTTGGCCTTTTTTAGTGATCCTTACAAACCACAAAAACCTCTTGAAAATCACCTTTGGCCAAGGGAGATATTTTCATCTTGATGGGTTCATATTACAAGTAAGTATCTATAACTTTGTTCCTCTCTTTACTAGATGGAAGTAGCATAAGTAATAGATTTTTAATAATTTACATTCTTCTTGTCTATGCATTAGGGTTTTACCTATAAATAACTTAATTAGGATTCTCTCATGCATGTTTACTTATATTTGTTTACATACCCCCACTTCGTGTCACAAGATTTGGTGAGCACTAGATTATATTTATTTGATTTACTTGTTATTAGTATAATGAATATGAAAACATAGGACTTAGGGTTATTGCATATTTTTTCTTGATTAGAGGCTTTTGTTGGGCCCCTTTTTGTGATACCAAGTGGACCACATAAACTTGGCACATCTTAGTGTATATTAGTCATTACAAATGATTGCCCTTTTGAAATAGTTAGTGCCAATTGGAATAATCTTTGAAGATCTGATGCCAGCTAGTAAATAATTCCTTAACACCTAGATTTGAATGAGAATCTCATTGAGTGCTTGCACATGGTAGTTGGAGAGTGTGGGTGTCAGAGTAGTGGAACTGGTGGCCTAACAACCCATATAAATAGCTCAACAACTAGTGTGTACCCATTTAACTTGGTAATGAGATGTTCTTCTACCTATAAAAATGGACTTGAACTTGAAGAAAGGAGAAAGACATTAATATAGCAAAGCTATGTTGAAATCGAGGGAGACCATTAGTATATTATAACTCATAAGAAATATGTTAAGAAGTTTAAATGTATAGCCCATTTTTTCCTATGATTTTTTGGGTACGAGTAACTTAAAATATGATAACATGTCTTGTTTTCATGTTATGAACTTTATATACAAAAATTATGAATTAATGAAGAATGTTGTTGAGAACAGTTGAGTGTTGATTGTTTCTTTATGGTTACAAAATTATTTTATGCTTACAACTTGAATGTAATATTTATGATAGTACAAATTATATAGATTAACATGTTTCCTTATGAATCTTTTCCCCCACAACAATGACATCTCTATATAAAGGAACAAACTCTCAATAGGCTAGAAATTATCCTAAGTGTTAAGCTAGGCATGTGCCTGGGCCTTGACCCCTACACCTAGAGTGATAACTAGATGAATGAGACCCTAAGTAAGAGTTATTCCCCCATTACACTAAGTTCTTGAATGGCACTTTACTTACTATTTGAAATATGTGCACCCATAGAAAGCTGAAACTAGTCTAATACTAACTTATACCACCATGGT
The DNA here is from genome assembly GCA_037957365.1 of Torreya grandis. Taxonomy (NCBI): domain Eukaryota; kingdom Viridiplantae; phylum Streptophyta; class Pinopsida; order Cupressales; family Taxaceae; genus Torreya; species Torreya grandis. The sequence continues at coordinate 516,076 of JARHVA010001334.1, forward strand.
CAAAATTAGTCCCCTTGAATAGGCTCATGCCTACTAATCTTACCTAGAATAGCCTTATTGTTACATTAGTGAAATTATCTAAGATCATTCCAAAAATTACTAAGTCTCATTGAGAGTAAGGTTACCCCATGTTTCAACTATCGCAACATGGACCCCAATCACTTCACTATTATGCTTCAAGTGAGAGCATAAGGCTTGTGCCTTATGTGAAATTGATGATCATAGTAGTGAATTTAAATTTTTTGTGCCACATATCTTGAATATGATTACACCTATCTATATCAAGGATAAAACTAACTTAGATTGATTTCTATGTCCATGACTAGGCACATAAGCTAAACAAGGAAACTTTTCTACAATATTCTAGTTTTATTTCCAGGACCCATGTTAATTTTTGTTGTTATAATGGTGAAATATAGCAGTGCTCTAAATTTTTATTGAGAACATTGAGTGATAGCTAAATAAAGTGGAATATATTTTTTTGTATAAGCATCTGACATGCCAAAGACAAAATCTAAGGGAATGGGTGTAAACCACCTATATGATACTATATATGAGGTGTTATTTTATGAACTACCTGATCATGTGTAGCAGTGGTTGTTTACCTATACCACCTCTATAATACAAATATATTACCAATTCTTCAAGGGGATAAAGGATTTCCTAGAGAGGCTTGGAATCCTAGATGATGTTTGGATAGACATGGTAGACAAGTGGTGGAGTAGCATGCTGAATAGCTACATGTTAGAATTTGTAGTGTTGACCTTCTCTTTCCTAGAAGAAGTAGAGTATGAGTTATTTCATGAACCAATGGCACATTAATAATAAGTATATACACTAAATTGAATAAATTTCTCATGGATTATGATATTGAAATCATAAAAATGGAAGGCTAAAATCCTTACACATATTGGAAAGCATAGAAAGTGAGAAGGGGAAGTGTAGGTGAGGCATGATGGAAATGGATGAGTAACTTAACACCTAAGAGATCCAAAGGTATAACTATAATAAGAAAAGGTGTAGAATGATAGAGTATCTAGAACCTTAAAGTGTTGAGAGGACCCATAGTGAGTGAAAAGAGCATAGGGAAGGATCCCTTGAATTGTAGTAGCATAATGAAAGAGAAGAGGAAGAGATTGATCTCAGTAATTGGGTACATAATGCATTGGGTTCCTATAAGATGTGGTGAATGAGGATGCACCAAAATAACCTACCCCCTTTGAACCTAAATCACAAGATCATGCATTAGATTCTCCACCAGAAGATAGAAAAATGATAACTGACCCTGTTATCGACATTGACTTTGATAGACTTCAAAAATTAAACCAATACATTATGATCGAACAAGTGATACCTTATAAATAATTGAATCAAAATACCACAAAACTAGTGAGTACCAACCCATGAATCTAGAACATAATCACAATCATTCCTATTTAAAGGATTTTAGTTGTGCCAACTAGGCAACAACCTATAGGAAGTGGCTAGACACCATAAGTGAGTAGTATCATATCATCAATATTGATGGTGAAACCTATACCAACAAGGTTAGTGCTCAACCCTACACTTGGAGGCATTAGAGGACAACCTCTAATACAAATTTTAGGGGGAAAATGCCTTAGATTTTAACACCACCCCCTTAATAGATCTATTATGAAATGGTGATGCACTTGCCTGAGTATCATGGCATAGATATTTCTATGGAACATGTCATCAAATGTGAAATTTAATGACATGCTCAGGGTATCACCTAATTAGAGTGTAAGGTGGCTCAGTTTATGACCACCTTGCTAAATCATGCCCATACCCAGTATCAAAAATTTGATCCAAACTAGGCTATAGTTGATTAAAATATATTGAAGGAGGTTTTTTTGAAAGAATTTGATATTCCTAAGTTTGAGAACTAGAGTATTATGGTGCTCAAGGAAATAAACCAAGGGTTATCTAAGAGCATGCAAGTATATGATGCATGGTTTAAGAACATAATTTTAATGTTCCATATGATATCCACCCCTCCCAACATGCACAATGGTTTATTGGGGGCTTGATAGTACCTTTTAGGAGAGCATTGTCTATGAAGACCTTCATGGACCCCCATGAAGTGATTGAAGCCATACTCTAGGCTGAGGTAGTGGGAAGCACTAACACTAGGATTAGCCCATTTATATAGGTGTATATCATGTCAATGGCCTCCTAACTACATAAGCTAACTACTAGTTTAATTCATGAAGATCATAGTGGATTTTGGTGTACTAGATGTGAGATGGAGGGACATAACAAGAATAATTTACCACAAATAAATTTTCATACCGTAATTCTCAACTATGAAGTTTGTCATAGGCTGCATGACTCTTGAAAATATCCCCTATTGTAACATGTTAGTCAAGTAAACACTACTATCTATTCCAAGATGTGTGACACATATAATCATTTAATAGTGAATTGTGAAGTCATTGATAGATGTGCCAAAATATAGAGAGAGGTGCATGGTAGGGGATGACCATAATTGCAGGAGATGTAGGCCAAATAAATGAAGGCTATGGACAATAGAATACTGGCTATAAGAATTAGCAAGGTGTACATGGGTGAGGTGGAGGATATGATGGAGGAATATTCCCATTATGATTATGTTATAAGTGTAGGTTGAATTATAATTACCAACATGATTGACTTACACACCCAATGTATAGGTATTTTTAGGGACCACATGCAATTAAAGATTTCCTAGACTTGACCAAAAAGCTGACTCAAGGTTGGCCTTGTGCATATAAAGATGCCACCATGGTTAGGCATGATAAAAAAAGAGAAATGGGCTCTCAAGATATATTAGATTTGCAAAGAGCCATCTAAGGTGCAAACCATGACTCAGGGTGGGTTCACCACATAGCCACCTACTACATCAATAAAAGAAATACACTTGGAATATAATGAGTCAAATTGTATCGAGTACATAACATGACCTAAGCCAAGAGTTATACCCTGCCTTGACTTGATGCAATATAATGATTTATTACAAGAAGCTATGATCATAATATAAAATTTATAGGGAGAGCTCCAACTAGCTAGAGATCTAGAGGCACAAGAAAGCACCATGAATAGTAAGTAAGATAGACAAAAGGCTGAAGTATAGGAGTTGATCAAGACCCTGTGCCTACTATAATTTGAACTAATGCTACCTGTACTAAAAAATTAATTTTAAATCATGTAGGGAAGATACCATAGGAGGAGGTTGTGCATTAGATGATTGAAATTATTACACCACATGTGGAGTGGGTGCATGAAGTAAGGCATACTTAGAACATATAGTATCACCAAGAACTACTAATAAACACCACCATCGATGGATGGTATATTTATGAGGTCCTTGTGGACATGGGCACCAAGGTGAATATTCAAACCAAAACTACCTAGGAGAAGATGGGATGACCACCCTTAAATCCCTCCCCTCATATTTTGTTTATGTCTAATAAAACCTAAGCACAACCTATTAGGATCTTGAAGGGTGTTATTGTAGATATTATGGTCACTAAAATTTGAGCTAAATTTGAGGTGATCAATTGGTAGGACATGATAACTATCCAAAACTCTTAGGGAGGTCATGGCACTATGCCAATAATGTATACATGCTAAGAAGTGCTATATGAATTTTGAAAAAGGAAAAGAAATGTTGGTGATCCCCCTATCAAGTGATCAAGGTCCTCTATATGTGGAAAGTGTCGATCTTTAAGATGAGATCAAACACATTTATAACATCATGACACAGGGCGTTGAGAAGCTTAACCCAAATGACTAAGGAGTGCTCAAATGGGAGGATGGATAATTAACTTTTGATACAATTGATGTAGCCTATGACTGATGGATCAAACAAGCTTATGAATTCACTGGCCAAGGGTGTTGCCTAGTGCAAGAAACTAATTAAAGGCCATCCAAAATGGAACTAATTAGGATTGAGTAGACTCATAAGAAATGGGTTCTTGGTTCCAAAAAAGTAAGAAAAAGGTATTTTGACTAAGTAAAGGGAACCTTGTAGTGATTCCAATATATGGGGGGGAATCTTATACATAACTATGTTCATAATATTAAAATGTACATTCTCAATAAAATAGATAGAATGGGTGCACTACTGCACAACCTAAAGAGCACTGCTACTCATTGGTGGGAAATGTAAAGGCTTAGCTTCCCAACATGGAAAGATGTGAAGGCAACAATATGTAATAGGTTTGGAAAGAGTAATGAGGACTTAGATATACCTACTTACTTAGGAGATTCTAACTCAATCATACATATACACTTGTGTGAAGAAACCTAGACTGTCTATGATGAAAATGTACCCAAAAGCCTATGGGTGCATGCTTTCTACAAGACTTTGAAAACATGAGCACAAGCTTGGTACATTGTCAATTAAATGTGTTGAGAGATAGGAGGTTAGGAGGTACTTAAGGAGAGGTTAATGCAATCCTTCTCTTCATAAAACTTAGATTTATTAGATTCATTGCAATTCATTCATAGGGAGTGTTTGAGGACACTGCCATTCTAGAAGAGCACCTTAAAGACATGTTTGGGGAGAAAAGACTAGTGATACTGATATTTTTTGAAGAAAAGGTGTTTAATAGTGTCTCCAGTGAAGAGGATGATGAGACCTAGAAGGATCAAAATTTGGGAGGCTCTAAGAGGAAGACAAAAGCTTGTGTACTTTATGGATGATAGCATCCTAGATGAAAAATACCCAAATCATCTTTGAATTGAAATAATGGAGGGTATAAGACAAGTTAAAGACTCTTATCAGGAAAGAAATTAACCCTACCATGTGCCAATAAAGACCACTAAGGTAAACATTAGGGTAGAAGGTGAGCCAAATATTGCCACTATAGGTGCTTACTAGTCTGAGGTAGAGATGGAATGAGTAATAGACCTCTTGAAGGAGTTTCAAGATTTATTCTTGTGTAGATATCAAGACATGAAGGGAACCCACCCACCCCTTGGAAAAATGAGCATCAAGTTAGTAGATGTCACAAGGCCTATCAAAAATCACTTGTATAGGATGAATCCCAATCTCCACACCAAGGTGAAGATGGAAATTGATAGAATGTTGGTCATCAACATCATCTATCCTATACAAGAGTCTGAATGGGTGAGCCCAATGGTCATAAGTATCAATAAAAATTGGTGCATATGGATCTACATCAACTATAGACTTTTGAATGCTACCTGCATCACTGACCCATTCTTTACTCCATTCACTAATGAGGTCTTGGATGGTGTTGCAGGTTGTAAAATATATACTTTCACTAATGGTTTTTTGGGATACCATTAGGTGCAAATCAAGGAGGAGGATAAGCCTAAGACAACATTCATGACTAAATGGGATTTTTTTGCTTATAATGTGATGCCTTTTGGACTTTATAATGCATCATTCATATTCTCTAGAGTGGTGACCACTACTTTCAAGGACTTCATCCATAGGTTCTTCCAAGTCTATCTCCATGAATGGACCATGTATGGCCTTGTAAAAGACCACTATGACAATTTTTTACTCATGTTTGAGAGGTGTAGGTAGCTCTAGATATCTTTAAAACTAAATAAGAATGTATTTTTAACCCCCTTTTTGGGAACTTCTTGGGCACATCATCTACAATGATGGTTTTCTTGTTGACCCTACAAAGATAGCCATCATAATTCAGCTCCAAACTCCTTCAACACAAAAGGATGTTCATGCCTTTATAGGCCATTATGGCTACTAAAATAATTTTATACAGAGCTATGCAAAGATCATAGTGCCTCCAAAATATATCTTTCATAAAAACCCCCATTTTATTAGGGTAGGGAACAATAGGAGGCTTTTGAAACATTGATGCTGAAATTTGCTATCATACCAATTCTATAATTCCCAAACTAGACTACTCCTTTCCACATCCATGTTAATGTTTTATGCTCTATAATTGGAACCATAGTGTTGCAACCAAGTGAGGGAAAGATGGACCACCCCATATCCTTCACAAGTAATAAATTGATGTAAGTGGAACAAAATTACACCACCATTGATAATGAGGAATTAGCAATGGTTTATACCTTACAAATATTTAGGAAATGTCTATTAGTGACCCCATTTATCTTTTTCACTAATCATGAAGTGCTCAAGTAACTCATGAACAAGCCTATTTTTCATGAGTGCATATGCAAATGGATAGTTCTATTCAATGAGTTATAGTTCTTAGTTGTTTTTAAACTTGGGAAGTATAAATTAGGGCTAGAGCATTTGTCTCACATAAATTCTAGTGATACAGTGGTTCTAATTGAGTTAGACATACAATTTTATAGATTCCAACATATCCCTAAGGACTTAGTAGATATTACCACTTTCCTCACATCTAGGTTTGTACCCTAGACCATGATAAATAATGATAAGAAGTAAATTTTTGTTTGTACTACCCCCTTTCAACTCATTCAAGGGGAGTTGTACAAACTAGGTAGAGATGAAGTCCTTCACTGGTGTGTTCTAAAACACAAAAGCAATCCATATTACAAGAAGTGCATGAGGGAATTAGAGGAGGCCATTATACTGGAGATGTAATGGCATACAAGATATTCCAATTAGGTTTGTGGTGGCCAAGATTTTTCTAAGATGTAAAGGATTTCACCAAGGCATGTGACATATGCCAGTACACTAGGAAGCCCAACCACTAAGATAAGATGCCTCTCATCCCCATTCTTATCTAGGTGCCATTTGAGAAATGGGCCATTTATTTTATTAGACCAATAACTCCCATAACATGGTGTATAGGTGAAAGGTATATCTTGGTGGCCACTAACTATTCCACTAAGTGGGCCAAGGCCACACTGATAAAATATTATATAACCATGATAAGGTGTGCATCCTCTTAACTAAATACATGGTGGCACACCACAAGACCACACCATATCATCCCTAGGCAAATATGATAATTGAAGCATTCAACAAGATCCTAAGAATGTGTCTAATATATATATATATATATACATATATATGTGTGTGTGTGTGTGTTTATATATGTATCTTATATATATGTATATTATATATATATATATCTATGATATATATATATATATATATATATATGTATATATGCATATATATATATATGTATATATGTATATATATATATGTATATATGTATATATATATATATGATGTATATATATATATATATATGTATATATATATATATGTGTATATGTATATGTATATGTGTATGTGTGTGTGTGTGTGTGTGTGTATATATATATATATGTGATGTTGGCCTCAAGAATTGGGATGATCACATTTTAATGGTACTATAGGTGTGCCACGTGACCTATAAGCACCTAAATAAGGCTACACCATTCTAACTGATGTATGGTGCTAAAGTAGTTCTCCCCATGGAATTCATGGTGCCATACTTAATGCATTGAATCGATTGGTCACTTAGATGACCAAGAATATTTGAACATAAGGTTGGAAGACTTGGAGTGCTTAGATGAAAAGTTCACCCAAGCAAAATGGAGTCAATAAATCAAAAATGGTGTACCTAAAGCTTTGGTATGATAAAAACATCAAGTGCAAGGAGATGACTGAAAAAGTATTGGTACATTAATCACCTAGACAAGTTATAAATAAGGTGGATGGTCCCCTACATCATCCATCACATACTAGAGATAGGCACATGCAAGTTGTGCATATTATCTAGTGAAATGCTCTTAGGTAATTTCAATGGAAAATGATTGAAACCATATTGATAGTAGAATGGTGATTTCACCATAATAATATTGACTTCTTGGTCAATAGTTGGTTTGAAGTTGAGTTAACTAGAATTTATTTTGGCACAAGCCAACCCAATCTTTTTATTTTTTGCTTTCATTCCTTATATAGTGTAAAGAGTCAATAAGCAGTGGACGATGGCTATAAGGACTTATCTACTAGCACTTCATGCATAATTCCAACCAAGTGAGTTGAGAACTTATGATTTCTAAGTACCCAAGGCTAAACATCTAAGTGGTAGGAGCATGAGACCCATCAGACTCAAAAAAGAAGCACACAGAACTCTATGCACAAGGTTCTGAATGAAGGGTGCTTCCAAGCCCCTACATGAACTACTTTGGCCTTTCATGAATAATTCTATTTGGGTGAGTCAAGTACTTGATCCCTCTAAGCACATGATGGGCATGTAAAATTCACTAGATGTAAGAACAAGATTCACAAGATCCATGTGCATAAGGTAAACATTATAGGGCTCTTAGAGGCCCAATAATGAGTAGCTCTAGCACTTTCATGCATAATACCAATTGGGTGAATCAGGTCCATTTAATTTATATTAACCTAGGGATAGATGCCTAAATCCCCAGGCACAAAAAAGTTACCAAACTTTATATATTTGAGAAAAAATGACAAATTACATATACATAAAGGTAACCTTTACATGTAGGTAAAAAGAGGTAAATCAATTAATCATGTGCCATAGACTAGAGTAGAAGGTAAAGATGCTCAATAGGGTTAGGTGTAAGATAAAAATTGAAGATTCACAATCTAACCATGTACAAGAAAACTAAAAGAGAAGTCAAAGTACTAGAGGACCAATGTAAGGAATTTGTAAGGGGTAGGATAGTACAATGCAAGAAACCAACCACAATAAAGAATTTTACTTGAAATGGAAGCATAGCTAGAGTGAAAAGTGGAACCAAGGAGGCTGAATCATGTGCATGTGAGGTGGTAGACACAAGTTGCCATAAGGTAGGTGAAGGTCATGCCAAGTGAACAAACATACGAGAGAAATAATTAAAAATAGCTAGCATCCACCTAGGTTTGAGTAAGAAGTGATCATTTGAAATAAACTTCACTTCACCAAATTACCATTAGATATCATTCAATGAAGAATCGGTGGAGGCACAAAGATACACATTTAATGCATTTATGATAAAGGATTTCCATAGATTTCATAAATTTTTGCATTTTCCAAGAAATCTAGGTATCTCCATGCCATAAAAGACCTATATTAATGATGGTAGATGAGGAAAGGGTATAAATTAGTAAGAAACCAACTTGATTAGGTTAAAATTTTTAAACTAACTCAATAATTATAACAAACCTAAGCAAAAACCAATGAGCTAAGTTGTAAACACATTATACCAGTGATAATTTGAGTGCTTGCAAGCATTAAGAGTGGATGATTGCATAATTAGGATGGATTGAATTTATAGTAAGGTTAATTTAAGTGTGGAAAGAAAATTATACATAAATTAGATATTCAAAAGAGTGAGTTGATGGCCAAGCCACCATTGAAGGCTAGAGAAGCTTGAGAGCTAAGAAAATAGTCACTGATCTTATGACTATAGAAGTGCCACCACCATTTGGGGCTTAGGTAAACTACACCTATGTTTTAACACAAAGAGGTTCAACATGGTGAAGAAAAAAAGGGGTTAAGCTATAATCTAGCATAATAGGAACCAAAATGGGTGCGTACAGTTCCCAAAGTGTCCCCAATAAAATTATCATCACCACATGTGGAAGCAATAAGCATGGCATAGGTGGAGCTATAAATTCTCACCAAAATGTCTTACCAAGTAATGTAGTTTCCTGAAAAGGTCATGATAGGGGAGATTTGGCACTCTTTGTCACATGTATACCAACTAAAAGAGAATAATCATTACACATCTAGTCATTTGTAAGACCTCATGCAAGATTGGATGATGAACACTAATCTAAATATGGTACAAGGTGATGCCCTATTGGATGTCTCAATTTAGGGCAAATTGACAATATCTAGTGTAACTCAAATTTATGAGTTGTCATGCTTCAAGAAAATAGAGGAGATGATATAATTCATATTGTCACAAGTCTAAAAGGATCATATCTACTTTGTAGGGAGGTAAATGAATTTTTTTGCATAATTGATAAAGATAATAATTAGGCTTCCAAACACTGGTAAGGACATCCATCAAATGATGGATGATGATGAAAAGGTGGAGTGCATAACCTAGATTCTAAAGTATTTCAAGGGGGTTTTATGTTCCCCATCAAGGATTATAAGGACCCTAGCACGAGGGTGGTAGTGTACCTTATAATCTCCAAGATATGCACATATTATCAATGGATTGATGTGACTAAGGTATACCTTTGCATCACCTATCACATGGCACAGGGCATGTAATTCAACATTGCTAAATTCATCACTAATGAATTTATGAAGAATACATAAGAATGTCATAGGGTAAAGGGAACATTTAGATGGGGACCCATAATCATTCTCATTGTCATGGAGGAGATTGGAATTCTAGAAGGGGTGAGGATAACCTTTGGGTCCGTCCAGAGAATGACAAATCCCTAGCACAAAAGTATAAATACTTTATGATCCCCCCTCTTTTAGCACCAAATATAAGACTCACATCATGTGGTGGTTTGAGAAACACATAAAGGACTTTGGGATATAATGGCACATCCCTCAAGGGATCCCTCAAAGTATGTTCAAAATGGAAACCTTTGACTTAATGCAAAACTATTATGTAGTGAACTTGTTTCTAGTTGATTGCAACATGTTAGGGTAGATAAAGCTCCCTACACCTTATTAGTAAGATACTTTAGGGACACACTACATTAGGTCCCTAATGCATAATAGCTAGACATTCTAGTCAAGGAATTAGATGTAAATAGGTGAAAGATGATGTGTTAGTTCACTCATGTAGATGGGAAGGCCATTGAGGATGAAAAAGATGACTTGGATTACCTAGATATCTAACACCTCCTGATAAGCTCTACTATGAGATGAAGCTATGGAAGAAAAACCTCAACACCAATTAGAGTGAAGACCCTCTAATCCAAATCAATGATGAAGGAACTCTAATGCCATTAAAAAATAAAAAGTCTCCCAAGAAGAAGAGGGGGAGACTTTGGAAGAGATAGAGTAGATAAGGCTCAAAATCACCTCAAAGAAAGAAGCCTATCCTTTAACCTCCATAAATAAGTACATTCAATTAATGCTAAAGCCTTCCCCTAGTGAAAAAAAGGGGAAGGTTCCTCATCTGGCACCCAAGATCATCTTATCTAACATAGAGGAAGAGGAGGAGGTAGAGGAATAAATAGTTGGGAGGGGTGTCTACATAGTTGTCAAGAAAGATGATTCCTCATCAAGTGAATAGACCCCCTCTCCATCCCCTTAGACTAAAGTATATAATAATATGCAAAGATGAAGTAAAATTAGCCTTGGGTAATGACAATATATAGAAGGCACTAGAGATGGAGGAGTGAAGAGAAGAAATGACAAAGGTTGAAATGTCAAAAGAAGCCAATGAGATGGTTGAGGTTGAAGAGCACAAAAAAAAAGTGGAGGAGTGCAAGGCATAAGAGATGAAAAGAAATAATGAAGGAAGAATAGTTGAACATCCCATCAAAGTGTAAGTTCATAAAGAAAAAATACACATAGGTGTACCAACTAAAGAAGAGTTGAAGTGTAAATGGGAAGACATGGGCCTAGACCAAAAGCATATTGACATAGTGCTAGAGTTGCACCAAAAGCAAGAGGCCATGAGATCTAAGGGCATGTACCAATCCAAAATTGTTCAAATAGAGGCTAAAGAGACAAAGGTAGAAGAAAATAAATGTAAAGCATAGGCCAAGAAAAGGAAGGTTGAGAAGAAAAAGGTTGAATAAGAAAAGGCTAAGAGGAAAGAAATAGAAGAGAAAGCGCCTTAAGAAGAAAGTGATAGAATGAAGAAAGAAAGAGAGGAAAAGGTTTCCACTCATGTGAAATATAGAAAATAGAAGGAAACCAAAGAGATACCTAGCACCCACCTCAACCTGGTAAAGAAGCTACACAAAATGCATGCCCTAGTTTTGAAGGGGCAACTAAAGACAAAGAAGTTGATGTTGTCAACTCAAAATAACAAAAGATGAAGGTAGTATAAATCTCATTGTGGAAGAAGGAGAGTAAGGTTGGTACCAAGGAAGGTTTCACCAAAGAAACATAATGAGAAGAATAAATGGACAAGGGGGAAAAGTCTGAGGAATAATCCATCCAAAAATAATATGGTAAAAATAGAATCAAAGAGAGAGAAGAGGTAGACCAAGGGGAAATTATGATGATGAACCCATAAAATAAGAAGAATAAAAAGGTAGTGGAGAAAGACCTAACACTATTAGATAGGAGTAGGATCATACAGAGGTAATCATCAAGGATGAGGAGTATGAGCCAAGCTATAGGGAGAAAGCATAGATAAGATTTACCCAAGATGATTAATTTTATATGATGGAGTACATGTCCCCTCAAGCTATCATAACCTTGATGCACCATCAAGTTTTTTGGGCCCTTAATTGATACATGAATGAGCCTCAGTTTGAGGTCCCTATGAAATCAATTCAAAGGGCCAAGAAATTATAAGAGGGGCATGACTACTAGCTCATGAATATTAGGGATATGAACCCTATGAGGTTAGTTAATGCTCTCTTCAAAATGGCCTCCAAATTGGCATGTAATAACATTATCAATTATTATCACATCACTAGGTATAAAGACATTGTGATTAAAGTAGAAGAAGAGATAAAGTGATGAAGCTCAAACTGTAACAGCTAATCAAGGGTGTTGAATAGGTGGAGCTATCCCTTTTGAATGGTGTGGATATATTAGAAATGAAAGAGGTTAATAGATTTTTCATGTTAGTTTAACAAATGCTTCCCTAGATGAAGTTGACACTAGAGAAACAAGAAGACCCTAGTGAATCCATTAGAAGAGAGCTAAACAAAAAGCTTGATGTAGTAGAGGACCTCTTCACCAAATTGAAAGAGGGAATAGAAGAAGTGGATGCCATATTTTGAAACTTCACCACTCAAGTGTAAATCATCGATGTGCACCTTCAAAAATTATAAGAGGATAAGGATGCTTTGGTGAATCATGCATTTACTATAAGAAATATCAAGTGTACTCAGGTCAGGGTGTAAGTCAATACCTTAAGTACTGATCCATAATTGGCACTTATTTCTATGTAAAAATTAATCACCTTAGGTATTTTAGTCATATCACAAAAATTTTAGAAACATTCATAGAAATGAAACTAAATTTGACCCTTTATCTTCTTTTATCTATTTATGCATTCAATAGTGATTAATAAACAAGACTAATCAAAATACAGAAAATGAATGAAAAAATAGAATCCATTCATGACAAACATGTGATAATGAAGTTTGGTAATGCCTACATCTTTGGGTTTTCTTATAGTATGAACCAATCCATTTCATTGAAAAGTGATTACATGACCAACCCTAATAATTATCAAATGGATACTCTAAGATTTCACACAACTCAAACAACAGAGCTTCAGAAAGTCTTGGTAGATGCATGAATAAACCTTCCACCTAACCATCACACAAATTCAATCTTGAAATCTTGTGGATTTATAACAAAGGTCTCAAAAATGGACTTATAAAATGGTATTAAAAAAAATTATATGGAATTCAACATATTATTGAATTCATCTAAGAATTTAGGACAAATCCCTAGTTTACACCAAGAAGTGAAAACCTCTCCAAGTCTCTCAAAACTTGAGATTTTTTTCAAAATAGTCTATTATATCCCTATACACAATTTTATAAAAGTTTTAATTTAAGGAATTAAAAATTACATCAAATGGAATCATATCTAGACACTCAGCATATGGCTGGAATCATCTCTAGCTCTGGCTCTTCAACTCTAGCTCTCAAAGTTGGCTCTTTAGCTCTCAACTCTGGCTCTCAAACTTTGATGAGAGTTTTTAAACCTTGGAATGAATTCCAATTTCAATTATATTATTTTAAAATAATCCTTCATCCCTGTTTCTCTGCAAAATTGCTTTCTACATTCAAAGAAGAAATAAGAAACTGAAATAAAAGGTTAAGGCTAGAAGTACCTGATAAAGTTGAGCGCACCAAAATCAGACGTTGGAAGATTCTCCTCTTTGGCTATGGAGGAATGACACCTGCGAAAAAGAGACTAAAACACGGAAAGATGTTAGTCAAAGATATGGTAGGTTGTCAGGCGAACGCCCGATCCCAGAAGTACAAAGACTCCTTAGAAGGATATCAACCCACTGATAAAAAGCGTAATGTTGGATGAAAGTAGATAATAAAAGATGAAATGACAGAAATAAATGACAAAAAATAAAAGAGCGTACCTGATATGCAGCACTGTTCTGCACAGTCGCCGGCGTCGGTCTCTGTGGTGCCGGCGTCGGTCTGGGAAGGTGCCGATGTCGGTTAAGGTGCCGTCGTCGGTTGGGGTAGTGACTGGCATCGGTAGGGGCAGGTTCTGAAAAAGTCTGAACAGGTTCAGGACAGGGTCTGGGAGAGTTAGGACAGGGTCAGGGATGTAAATGAGGGATGCTGGGTCTGAACAGAGTCGGGACAGGGTCTGGGTAAGGTTGGAGAGAGTCGGGATAGGGGCAGGGATGTAAACGAGGGATGCTGGGTCTGAACAGAGTCGGGACAGAGTCTGGGTAAGGTCGGGTCAGGTCTGAGGAATCAGGATAATAGAACTGATAAATAATAACTAAGGAAGAAATAAAATAAATAGAATAAAAACTTACCTGCCAGAAGATGCGATGAAAGCCATAGTTGCGGTGCTGGATTGAATGCAGATTGGTTGATGCCGAGAGTGTTGATGTCAGAGTTCGCAGGTTGATGATTGCTCGAGGTTCGATTGATCAGCATTTCAAATAGCATTCAAGATAGCGTTTTGGGGTCTGGTCTTGAATGGTTGGCAGAGGTTGATGAAGGTGGGGGACGGTTCCAGAGACGGTTCGTCAACCATTTCGGGAAACTGAATGATAACTAATAATGGATAACGGCAAGGTGACCGACGTCGGTAGTATTGCCGACGTCAGCCGATAAGTGACCGACGTCGGTGACATCAGCTGGGTAAAGACCGTCGTCAACAGATGCATAATGGGGATAGAGTCTAGCTTTAGCTCTGTGCTCATTGTTACATGCTGCCAGGGTCAAGGTTGGTGGAACAAGTGATCGACAAGGGTTAAATAGGCGAAGAAGAATAAGACGGGGAGTGACCAGGGGAGTCGACACGATTTTGGTGTCTACATTTGCCCCTTTTTGTCTTGTTGGTTGTTCTGACGAACTACAAGACAAAAATAGGAGTGATTGCCCCAGGTGAGGGATAAGGTTGATTTCGTCTTGTTGGTTGTTCGAATGAACTGCAAGACAAAAATAGGAAGCGGATAGGTTGCCCTGATTATGGATAAGGTATTCCCCCTCAAAGCAGGAGTCGAGGGAAGGGAACTGAGAATCGGGTGCTGATTTGACAAAGAGTGGATGAAAAAAGGGGGGAGGGTGAATGTTGCAAAAGTCATGATTGTGTGCATACCACTGCACGAGATGGTCAGGCCAAAGTGTCACAGGTCAAGGGTCGAGGAGTGCCAAAATCGAAGTAACCAGGCCCCAACATTTAGTCGTCTGCTGATCGGGTCACTCAATCTAAGCTGAAGCTCCAAATGGTCATCGTGTTCCAGGTATCCCGGGCTCAGGAAGTGCTCTTAGAAACATGAAAAAGCCACAAGTAGTGCGGATCAACCGGTTTGCGATCCTATACTTGTGAGGGTCCAAAAAGGTCTGTGCATAATTCTACTAACCAGTCATGAGGTAGCATACATGTAAAAACAACCAAGGCAACAATGTCTTGGAAGTAGTCGAGGTCAGCGGAGATAGGCATGATCTCCAATGTTTGGTGGTCGAGGGGAGGAATGGATGAAAGGATGTGGCCGAGCTAACCCCAGAAGACCCCATGTCAACTGAGTGCTACCTACATAGCCTTGGTGATAGGGCCTCAGGCCAATGTAGTTCTCCCTAGAAGGGAGGGAGGGTCAAAGGGATAAAATGGGTCATGGTCAGGGACAAGATTATGGTTAAATGAAGGAAAGAAGGTTTGTCCATCAGAGAGACGAACAAACGAGAATGGTCGAGCTAACCTCAGAAGACCCCATGTCAAATGAGTGCTGCCTACATAGCCCTGGTGATAGGGCCTCAGACCAATGTAGTTCAAACAAAGGGTCCGAGTGGTAGACAGGTGGTTAAAATGGTTGATAGATTGGTCGATGATTGGATGAAATGATGAGGAAAAAAAGATGTTGCAGCCTTTTCCAAATGGTGTATTCTGCAACATTGGTTGAGGGGTTTTTCATCCCTAGCAATATTCCATATTCATGATGGATGTATGCTAAAAATGAATTGAGGTTTATTTATGCTTCAGCAAGTATTGGTTTATGCTGAACATAAATTGTGGCGGGTCGATAGTTTCCATGTGTATTGGTATCCATAGAAACTAGGGTGAATAGGCTAGGTCAGGTTGATGGTTTGAGAAGAGAGTTGAGTCGATTGACAAGTGATGAAGGTGAATGTGACCAAAGTGTAGAAGAAGTGAAAAGCATATTGATCTTTCATTGACAAGGACCAAAAAGATAGCATAGATAGGGGTTATGAGAACCAAGAGCCCCATTCATGCGTGACGTCGTTGACCATGGTTATGTTAGAGCGGTAATCGAATCACTTCGACATTAAAGTGAGCTCAAAGTCCCTTGAGCAGGTGATAGGAGGAGGAAGAAGGGTAACCCGTTTTAAGATCAAAGATAACGATGCCCCTTTTTATAGGAGACCCTAAGACAACTATAAGTCAAGTCCATGACTTATTCAATTTTTTTTTTTTTTTTTTTTTGGCGCAGACTGATCAATGCGGAAAGCCTGCATAGAGATGTCATTTGATGTAGTGGTCAGGTTGTGAAGCTGATCAATTTGGGAAGCTTCTAAAATAATGCTGTTTATTGCCAGATTGAGTCATAGCCATCCTTCGAGGGAGTGGTCTAGATTTTTGTTTAATAAAAGGGCTTTTGAATAGCTGTCCTTCGAGGGATCAGTCTATTTATTACAGCAATGATAGTACAGCTGTCCTTCGAGGGAGCAGTCTACTTTTTGATTTTGATATTGATATAGTGACCATGGATATGTTTTGACATCTTGATTTGTTTTGACAGAAATGTGAGTCATGGACAAGATTATAGAAGGTCAAGGGCTCCCTTTTATGAGGACAAAGCATCCATACAGCATAAAAGGGGTTATAGGAATTGTTAAGAGGAATAGGGTTGAAAGGAAAGAGGACTAAGAGGATGGGGATTGCTCAAGGGACGAGCTCAAGTTAAGTGTCAAGTGGACAAGTACTCGACTAGCAGGTAAAATGGTCACAAATGCAACGCATTAAGAGGCTCAGGTTCTGGGTGTCCATCAAGAGAAGACAGACGATAAGTCCCTGATCCATACTTGTGCGTGATAATAAGAGGTCCGAGCCAATTAGGAGCAAACTTGCCTCGTTTACTTCACTCCATATTGGTCACGTGTTGATTGATGAGTGGACGGATGTGAAGTTGACTGATATGGTTGTTGATTGATCGAGACTGGTTGAATGTGTGGATAAAAAGGTTGGTCAATGTTTGGTTGAGATTTGGTCGTTTGATAGTTGGTAAATGGTTGGTTAAGGGTTGATTGGTTGGGTCGAATGTTTGGTTGAGGTCAGGTTAAATGTTTGGTTGCTAGTCTGGTTGAGGCTAAGTTGAAAGAGTGATTGATATGTGGTCGAGACTGTGTTGAAAAATTGGTCAAAGTTTGGATGAAGGTTGAATTCCCCCAGCGGCTAGGGAGAATGTTTGATGGATTGGTTAAGGTCGGTTGAGGTTTAGTGGTCAGATGGACTGTGTTGATGTCAAATAAGGGGGTTAAAGGTGACAAAGGAACCAAGACCTGGCGTGGAGATCCCGATTTAGGTGATGAGGTTGAAGAGGTATGAGTTGGTGTTGATGATTTGTGGGAGGGATGGTCTAGAGGATCCTTGATGAGAAGGGAATCCTTTCTCCATTGGTGACGAATGACAGCTTTAAGAGAGCAATAACGCTCAGTGTCATGTCCCGGAGTATGATGATAGTGACAGTATTTAGAGTTGTCGAACCAAGAGGGTCTTGATCCGAGAGTTGATGAGAGGGGCGGTGTTGAAGGCTTGATAACGTGGTCAAGAAGAGAGGTGTCATTCCCCAGACATTGGCAAATGGCGACCTTGAGGGCACAACAATGCTCCGTGTCGTGTCCAGGGGTGCGATGATATGCACAAATACGAGTGTCGTCGAACCAAGGTGGTTTAGGTCCGAGAGAATGATATGGTTTGAGAGGCAGAAGGTTGAGGCGAGATGACTGCAATAAGTGCCGTAACAACAAGGTATAAGAACCTGCTAACGGGTTTGGATATTTTATTGTAGTGAGGGTTGATGACGTTGGTTTAAGAGGTGTAAGAGACGTTGGTCGATGGTTTGAGGGAGATATATGTTTGACAGGTTGATAGAGTAATGGAGGCGACGTGCCTCTATGAAGGATGGGAGTAGGAAGCACTCCAATTAAAGTGGATGGATGTGGGCCTAAGATTGAAGGTAATGATGAAGGTGGGGGAGGAGTCCTCTGATGTGGTCTAGTGGTCTTCGTTAGTTTGGGTTGAGGGCCACTATTGTGCGAGGCGAGGTTAGATACGGGTTTGGGTTTAGATGTGGACGGAGGTGAGTGAGATGTAACAATCTCAGGCAAAGGGCAAGAGGAAATCATGACTGGGTCTTCCTCAATCGAAATGGGCGAAGAGATAGGGTCTTCTCTTGGTGGAGAAGAAATAGGAGAGGGTGGCTCCTCAAGTGGGCAGAGGGTAGGGATGATCATGCCTTCTGCTTGTGCTTGAGGAGTAGGCAAGGTATGGTCATTGGATGAAGGTAGGGCTAATGGTGTAGGTGTGATCAAGGCGTCCTCCAATATAGGAGAAATAGATGGAGGACTAATAGGAGAAGAGGGTTCTTCATCCTGTGAAGAAAGTTGGTCAGGGACAAGAGGTAAGATAGTGTTAACGGTGTGTATATGGTCTTGAGGGTCATTGATCATGGTTTGAATGTTGTCTTGAGTAAGCGGGTGATTAGGAAAAGGTTGTTTGAAGATGTTGAGGTTTTGGTTGGGCAGTGCATTCAGGTTATCCAAGATAAGATCGCCCTTGTCTAGCATGTCCTGGATGAGGTTTTTAAAAGTTTGACAGTGATCCGTATCATGGCCTTTGACACGGTGATAGTTACAAAAGTGATTCTCCTTGTACCATGCAGGGATAGGTGTTGAGGGGTCGAATTGATGTGGTTGGATTGAAGGGAGATTGAGGACCCCCTGCTTGACGAGTTTCTCCAAGATAGAGGCATATGACTCTCCAATTGGAGTGAATTGACGCTGTATGGATTGACGTTGAAAATGTTTATTGATGTAGTCTAATGTTGAAGATGCTGGTCGGTTGGTTATTGTTGAAGATGATGGTCTAAAAATGATAGTGTTTGCCGACCCCTTAGATTGAGAGTGGGCAGAAGAAGGTCTGGAAGAAGAATGGTCATTGGTTCTTGTGTTAGTGTTACACAATTTGACCTTATCTTCTTCAATAGCGCAGAGTTCAATCTTTCGGGCCATGGTGAAGGCCTCGTCGAAAGTGTGGAATGTTTGAACCTGCAAGGTGGATGAGATGTGACTGACACATGCTCAGGAAAAGAGCTCAATGAGCTCGGGTTGAGGCAAGGAGAAAGAGAGCTGGTTGATCAAGTCTCTCCAACGGGGGAAAAAATCAACTACTGATTCGTCGTCAAATTGCCTAATGGAGTAAAGGTCTGTGATCGAGACTTGTTTAGTGATATTGATTGAGAAATGGTCAATGAATAATTGAGCGAGTTGAATGAAGGAAAAGATAGAATGTCTGGCAAGGGAGCTATACCAGTCAAGGGCAGGGCTAGAAAGAGACATAGGAAACGTGCGTAATAATAACGCATCGTCGTGGGCAATAAGATAGCAGGCATGTCTGAATGCCCGTAGATGTTGTTGTGGGTCTTCCTTACTCTGAAAGCGAGTAAATTTAGGAAGCTCCCAATGGTTGGGGTATGGTCGAATAGGGACAGAAGGATGAATGGGCTCATTGTAAATTTGGTCATATGAAGAGATATTATTTGAACCGGAGATAGAAGCTTCGAGACTAGACATTTTATCCATCAGCATTTTGATGACGTCTGCTGACGGATTGGTGGACGAAGCACCCCCAAGGTTGTAAGGCGCTTGAAAGAGGCTAGAGGAGGTATATGACGTAGTCGGTTGTACCAATAAGGGTGCAACGTACGGATGACTAGTCGCAGGGGCAGAAGTAGAGGTTAAGGGTGGTTGCGTCATGAAGGTTGAAGGTATAAGTTGACTAGGCACCGCCAAAGGTGGTTGAATAGCAGCACTGGTATAGGGATAGGTTGGCACTCCTACATTTGTGGGCACAAGAGTGTAAGGGGTCGAGGCAATCAAGTTTTGATACGATGTAGAACTTGGTTGATTTGTAGATGATTGAGGGGGTAACGAAACCCCGATGGAGGTCGGTCTAAAAATAGACGAAGAGGCCAAACTTTGCGTATTGGCCATGGTTGGGTTAACGGTTGGGGCGAAAGGTTGAGTCAAAAAAGGTTGGGAGGCGAATGGTGTGGATGTCATCACCACGTCACCCGAAAGGTCTCGCATTGGGTTTCTCGCGAGATAGTTATGGAGGGCTTTGGTATTGAGGTCCAAGAATTTTTTGAAATCCTGGTCCCCTTCAGGGATGATGGGAAGTTGAGTCAGGGTTAGGGTTGGTCCTGTAGGAGTTCTTTCAGTCTCCGAGTGGAACTCCATGATAGGACAGGTTAGTGATGAGGTAGACGAAAGTAGTTGACGGCCAGAGTGGTCAAAAAGGGCCTTGGTTTGACTGTGTGTCAAAACCATAAAAGGCAAGAGAGAACGTCCTTACACGCTCAAACAAGTAGATAAGAACTAAAAAGATGAAGACACAAGCAGATCCTAAAATTCCTAGAAGTAAATTATTAGGATTATAGTGGCTTATGCCTTAGAATGTGTGTTTGGGGAGGTTGGCTTTGTGAGTCGGGTCCTAGAAGAAGTCTATGGATGGTTTCAGGTTTTGTTATGGTGCTTAAGAAGTCTGTGTTAGGGTCTGGTACGTGGCCTGGTGCTAAGGAGCAAGCTCCCCTCACTTCACGATTCCAGTGGTTAGCTGGTTTCGCTTAGCCAAGATATACCTCACCTAGAGATTAGACTCCGCCAGAGAACAGAGTGGGCTTCCCCCTTGGTGATGAAATCCAAGTAGGGTCACCGGGACGGGTAAGGTATCCGCTGGGGGATGAAGTCCCAGTTGGGCCTTGTCTCAGGTAAGTTTTATGTTTGTTTTATGCAGGTGGTTTGGTCGTGTAACATGAAGTGATCTAGATTAATTCAATATGCGGTTTAATTACTATGTGTGGTCTAAGAGATGCAGGCAAACAGAAATGAATGCAAAGTGTTTTAATGTCCAAGTCGAAATGTTTGTTCGTATGAAGATGAATGGAAAAAGAGTTGAAGAATATGAGTTTAGCTAGTCTAGAAGTGCAAGAAAGAAATGTTCATTTTAGTTCTGCTTATGATGTCATTTAAGAAGAGACGAAAGGAGGCAAAAAGGAAGAAACCTAATGCGCCTAAATGAACGAAAGAAAGAAAGAACCCAAGGAGGACCTAGGGTCCCACCGGGCGTGCCAGAATGTTTCTATGCAAAATTGCTTTCTACATTCAAAGAAGAAATAAGAAACTAAAATAAAAGGTTAAGGCTAGAAGTACCTGATAAAGTTGAGCGCACCAAAATCAGACGTTGGAAGATTCTCCTCTTTGGCTGTCGAGGAATGACACCTACGAAAAAGAGACTAAAACATGGAAAGATGTTAGTCAAAGATATGGTAGGTTGTCAGGCGAACGCCCGATCCCGAAAGTATGAAGACTCCCTAGAAGGATATGAACCCACTGATAAAAAGCGTAATGTTGGACGAAAGTAGATAATAAAAGATGAAATGACAGAAATAAATGACAGAAAATAAAAGAGCATACCTGATATGCAGCACTATTCTGCACAGTCGCCGGCGTCGGTCTCTGTGGTGCCGGCGTCGATCTGGGAAGGTGTCGACGTCGGTTAAGGTGCCGTCGTCGGTCGGAGTAGTGACCGGCATCGGTAGGGGCAGGTTCTAAAAAAGTCTGAATAGGTTCGGGACAGGGTCTGGGAGAGTCGGGACAGGGTCAGGGATGTAAACGAGGGATGCTGGGTCTGAACAGAGTCGGGACAGGGTCTGGGTAAGGTCAGAGAGAGTCGGGACAGGGGCAGGGATGTAAATGAGGGATACTGGGTCTGAACAGAGTCGGGACAGAGTCTGGGTAAGGTCGGGTCGGGTCTGAGGAATCGGGATAATAGAACTGATAAATAATAACTAAGGAAGAAATAAAATAAACAGAATAAAAACTTACCTGCCAGAAGATGCGATGAAAGCCATAGTTGCGGTGCCAGATTGAATGCAGATTGGTTGATGCCAAGAGTGTTGATGTCAGAGTTCGCAGGTTGATGATTGCTCAGGGTTCGATTGATCAGCGTTTCGAATAGCGTTCAGGATAGCATTTTGGGGTCTGGTCTCTAATGGTTGGCGGAGGTTGATGAAGGCGGGGGACGGTTCCAGAGACGGTTCGTCAACCGTTTCGAGAAACCGAATGATAACTGATAACGGATAACGGCAAGGTGACCGACGTCGGCAGTATTGCCGACATTGGCCGATAAGTGACTGACGTCGGTGACATCGGCCGGGTAAAGACCGTCGTCGGCAGATGCATAATGGGGATAGAGTCTAGCTTTAGCTCTGTGCTCATTGTTACATGCTGCCAGGGTCAAGGTTGGTGGAACAAGTGATCGACAAGGGTTAAATAGGCGAAGAAGAATAAGACGGGGAGTGACCAGGGGAGTCGACACGATTTCGGTGTCTACAATCCCTTTATATACTTGTGGGAGGTCCACTTTTTATGATTGGGATGATTATCCACAGTCTCTTTAAATAAATTTCATAATTATCCCATACCCAATTTTTATGGGAATTTAAATTATCCATTACATTTAAAAATATGGGTTGATAATTATTCCATAATTTATGATGGCTCATGTTTATACCCATTTAATAATGTGATATTTACAAATATTAATGACTTGGGTCGAGCATATTGCCATGTCATCAGGTTTGACCATAACTTTGACTGGTCATAACTTTCACACATGGATTCCCTTTTTCAAACCATAAAATATGATGAAAAGCTTATGATGAGCTCTAAATCATGGTAATGCCTTTGAAATATTAAATTATATTTAAATTTTTTATTTTGACCAAATTTGGCAACTTGTTGACTAGCTTTGAT
Organism: Torreya grandis; assembly: GCA_037957365.1. Classification (NCBI taxonomy): domain Eukaryota; kingdom Viridiplantae; phylum Streptophyta; class Pinopsida; order Cupressales; family Taxaceae; genus Torreya; species Torreya grandis. The sequence continues at coordinate 539,381 of JARHVA010001334.1, forward strand.
TAGAACTTTGACCAGCTGCACAAGGAGCATATGAGCTTCATTTTTGAAGTTTCGCATATCATTAGAAATATCTCTATGAGATTTATGTTGTGCCAATGATAAATATGAAATTTTATGACTTATATTTTAAAGTTAATGTGGATCCTCCTAGATCAATCCTCCCTACTAAAAGGGCTTTTAGTCTAACAAAATCTAGTACCCAACTTTATCCTCTAAAATACTAGTCAATTCTAAAGAATTTTGATAGGTATTTTTTCATTATCCTCAACTTATAAAATTTCACCCACAATTATTGGAACAACTGATTGATCACATCTTCCATAAACCCTCTACTACTACATGGCCATCAGTAGCCTATACATAGAACTAGGATGTGTTGACTTCCTCTGTTGCATAGCTTCACAAGAGCCTCTATATAGATAAGCCTAGTAATCTCCTCTACTAATGATTAATGATCCTCTATAAAATATCAAGTATATAACCCAAATCATAGCATATAGATAATAGTGGTAAAATATGATTCATAACTCAAAGGTCTAAACAAGGCATGAGTTATACTAAATCCTGTAACTACTAATAAGGTCACAATAGATCAAACTATCTTCCCATTGTCACATCCTATAAGCAATGAATTTCCAGATACTATAAAAATCACCAATGCAACTATAAGACAAGTTTTTTAATGTAAACAAAATACATTAATTATTGTGACCATGTTGTAATACACTACCCAGACATGGGTCTTAATATGCTAAACAACTATAGAAATAACCAATAGTGTATAATGTTTATTATTTTCAAACATTGCCCAATAGGGTCTTACAAATGCATCCAATCACACACATAGATGGATCCTAAAATAGTAGTTATCTTGAAACAAGTATTGTAGGAAAATTGAATCATACCCAAAAACTTATACAATTACTATCAAATCTCCCAAGCTGATCAAATTCCTTAAAAAATCAACAAGAAACTCACAAAACTGACACTAGAGATTCTAAAAATGGAGGTTTCCAAAACATAAGTGTGAGAATTAAAAACTTTTCATGATGAACCTATCTCAAAATTTTCCCACAATAGTATCTCCAAAATGCATATATCAAAGCATGGGTAAATATCCTTTATCAACATATAGTAAGGATCCCAAAATTTTCTTTACAACATAAATGCATTATCAATCTACTAATCATGACAACATGAAATTAATAAACTGTTTACTAACCCTCTTTATCAAATTCTCCTATTTAGGATGTTTAATTTCCTTGGTGGATTTACTGACATCTACATGGGTTGATTTAGGACTAACTTCATTATTTACCTTATTAACATGTTTATAAGCCATCTTCTTCTTACCATTACCAAGATCATGGGATGGTTTAAGTTTCCAACACTTCTCAACTCAATGTCCACTCATGTGATAATGAGTGCAAACATCCCTCTTTTTAGGTGAGGTCACCCATTAGCCATTTCTCACTTTGCTAGTATGAGAATAGTCATTAGCACCTACAAGTTACTTTAGCAAAGCTTGTCTTTTCCAAAAATATGTGGCACAATGGTTATTCAATCCAAAAAATGTACAAGGACAAGAATGCAACATCTTTTAAATATCAAAACCAAATTCCTTAAATGGCAATAGTGAATCATAAGTCTTATTTTTCACATTCCTATTGGTGTCATTTCTAGTGTAAGAATGAGGAGGTAGAATCTTAATACCTCTTTTACCTTATTTCTTACACTACTCATCATTCCTTCACATGGAATAATTATGCTATGCCAATGGCCTCAGACCTTGGCTATCAAAAGTCTATCCTCTTTTAATAATGGAAGAACTCTCTCCAATATCCACTTTCTCACTATCGTAACCCAATCCTGCATGGTGAGATCTATGCTCTACCTGTATTGGGTTAGCAATACCTTGACTATTCTCACCAAGACCCCTTCCATCAAATCTCATTTTCAATAACAATTTAGTTCTAATACCCTTAGTGTGTTTCTCAAAACTACCAAAAGCAACATATAAAACATCTAAAATTGAAGGGAATGAATTAACATATGAACAACTTACTATGTAATCATCCATCATAGTACCTACATTTGAAGTGGAAGGCATATGCTTTAATCCTTCACCATTTTGAGTTTATGCCAAGAGCACATCCTTGTTTTGTAATTAAAATTTAAAATGGGAAATCTCTTCATCCAAGGAGTACAATTGAGTTCTCAATAAAACATTATCTTCTTGGATCTGCCATTTAATTACTTCAAGATCATCAAGCCTCTCTCTGTTCAAGGCTTTTCCCATAGATTCCTATTTCCTATAAACAACCTAATTCCAAAAAATAAAAATGGAATATTAAGAGGTCTAAAAAGTCTACAATAATACTAGAAACTAATCTAAAAATAACTGATATCAATTTACACAATCAGAAGCTAACCCAACATACTAACTGATCTGATACCAAATCTGATCTATAAACTAGCACTTATTTCCATGTAAAAATTGTTTACCTTGGATCCTTTAGTCAAATCACACAATTTATCAAAACATTAATGAAAATAAAACTAAATTTGACCTTTTATCTTCTTTTAGTTATTTATGCATTCAATAGTGATTAATAAACAATATTATTCAAAATGTTGAAAAAGAATGCAATAATAAAATCCACTCATGACAAACATGTGATAACAGAGTTTGACAATGCCTACATATCTAGGTTTACTTATAGTATGAACCAATATATTTTATTGAAAAGTGAGTACATGGCCAACCCTCACAAATTTTAAATGGATACTTTAAGATTGCACACAACTCAAACAATAGAGCTTCATAAAGTCCCATTAAACCCACAAATAGACATTCCACCTTATTGTCACACGAATGAAATCTCAAAATCTTATGGATTTAAACCAAAGGTATCAAAAATGGACTTAAAAAATGGTCTTACAAAAACCATCATAGGTAATTCAACATATCATTGAATTTTTCTTAGAATCTAGGACAAATCCCTAGTTTACACTGAGAAGTGAAAACCTCTCCAAGTCTCTCAAAACTTGATATATTTGTAAACTAGCCTATTATGGACCTATACATAGTATATTAAAAGGTTCAATTTAAGGCATTAAAAGGTTCATCAAATGGCCTCATATATAGATAATCAACATATGGCTAGAATCATCTCTAGCTCTGGCTCTTTGCTCTAGCTCTTCGACTTTCAGCTCTAGCTCTCCAGCTCTAATGAGATTTTTGAAACCTTGGAATGAATTCTAATTCCAATTCCATAATTTAAAAATAACCTATCACTCCTTTATATAATTGTGGGAGGTACACTTTTTTGATTGGGATGATTATTCATAATTTTTTTAAATAAATTTAATAATTATTCCATACCTAATGTTTATGGGATTTTAAATTATCCATTACATTTTAAAATATGGGGTGATAATTATTACCAAATTTATGATGTTTTATTTTTATCTCACTTTAATAAAGTTAAATTTATAAATATTAATGACTTGGGTCGATCCATATTTCTATGCCACATTATTGCCACATCATCAGGTTTGACCATAACTTTAATTGGTCATAACTTTCATATACAAACTTCATTTTTTAAACCATAAAATATGATAAAAAGCTTATAAAAAATTATACATCATGTAATTAGCTTTGAAATATTACATGATGGTCAATTTTTTTATTTTGACCATTTTTGACCACTTGTTGACTGGGTTTAATTGGGACTTTGACCAACTACACAAGGAGCATACAAGCTCCATTTCTAAAGTTTTGCATACCATTGGAAAGCTCTCAATGAGTTATACCTTATGAAAATGATCAATATGAAAATTTATGACTTATAATTTAGATTTAATGTAGATCTTCCTATATCAAGTACCTAGCTTAAGATCTAGGAGCAAGCCTTAGAGGCACTCTTCTACACCTTTTAGATAAAGGCAAGTGAACAAGGGACATTTTAGATGGCAGGGTGAGAAGAGTGAAAGAAAGAATAAAATTATTTAGGAAAGAACTAGAGAACATGTACATGCTCGCACTTGAGTTTGCATCAATATAATCAAAAGGTGCACCAAAGAAATCAAGATCTCCATTTAGGGCTTTGAAAACTTCAAGGTAGAACTACAATTGAGTGTGCCCAAATTTTTCACAACAAAGGCATTGAAAGACTAGTCCAAGGGTGGACTAGCAATTTTGTATGTGGTAATATTGGGCCCCTTCTTTTGATACCAAGTGGAATACACCAACTTGACACATCTCAACACATGACATTAATTATAAATGATTTCCCTTTTAAAACTATTGGCACCAACTAGAATAATACTCAAAGATCTTGTGCCAACTAGCAGACAATTACTTAGCACCCAGATTTGAAGGAAAATCTTGTTAAGTGATTACATGTGGTAGTTAGAGAGAATAGGTGTTATAGTAATGGATCCACTATCCTAATTAACCCCAAAAATATCTTAGAAACTGATATGCACCCATTTAACTTGGTAAGAAGATGTTCCTTCACCTATAAAAATGGGCTTGAATATGAAGAAGGGAGAGAAACATTAATCCAATGAAGATCTGCTAAAATTGAGGGACACCATTAGTATATTTTAACCCATAGGAAATATGTTAATAATTATGAATGTACAGCCCAAGCTTACCTATGATCTACTGGGCATGAGTAGTTTAAAATATGAGCACATGCTCTATTTTCATGTTATGAACTTTGTATACTAATACTATGAATCAATGAAGAATGTTATTGAGAATAACTGAGTTTTGATCATTTATAGATGGTTACAACATTATTTTGTGTTTAAAATTTGAATCTAATATTTGTGATATCATAAATTCTACATATGAACATGTTGCCTTATAAAGTTTTACCGCCCATGTCAATGGCATCTCTGTTAAAGTAGCAAACTCTCAATAGGCTATAAATTATCCTAAGTGTTAAAATAGGCATACACTTGAGACTTGACCCCTACACATAGAGTGCTAGCTAGATGAATGAGCCCTTGAGTAAGATTTATTTACCCATTCCACTAAGTACCTAAATATCACTTTACTTACTATCTAAAACACCTACACCCCTATAAAGCTAGAGCTAGTCTAATATCAATTTACACCACCATGGCTAAAACTAGTCCCCTTGAATAGGCTCGTGCCTAATGATCTTACCCAGAATAGCCTTATACTAATGAAATTGTCTATGATCATTCTAAAAATGACTAAGTCCTATTGAGACTAAGGTTGAACCATGTTTCAACTAGCCCAATGTGGACCCCAGTCCCTTCACTATTGTGCTTCAAGTGAGCATACAAGGCTTGTGCCTTGTGTGAAATTGATGCCATCACAGTAGTGCATTTAAATGTTGTGCACCATAGATATTGACTATACTTGAACCTAGTTGTATCAAGGATACAAATAACTTAGATTGATTACTAAGTGTATGACTAGGCACATAATCTAAACAAAGAAACTTTTATACAATAGCTTTGGAACCCTCCCTAGTGATATTATTTGTGATAAAAGATCTTCTGATTGGGTCTAAAAGATCTATATTGGTCATGTTCCCAATTATGTAATGTATCCCAAATTTATAGTGTAAGAGTTATCTTCTTTGAGATAGGATTGATTTATTGATCTGATGCATTTCTGATTACATATGTTCTGGTGAACTCAATGTGAAATTTAACACTTGTAGGTTTTCTTTCACATTTTTCATTTCTATCATTTTATTTATTATTTTTCTATATTTGTGATATTAGGTAAACCAAGCTAGTTTAATTTATAACTTTTTGTGTAGTTTTAACACATAATCATATCAAAAATGAATTTTTTCTTTATATGTAGGTCTTCATTAGATATAGGTTACTAGATCAAATAGGTGATATAGTACTCTTATTTAGTTCCAAATAATGGACTATGTCAAATAGGTTGACTTAATTTCTTATTCAACTCTAGAATAATAAACTAGGTCATTTATCTCAACTTAGTATCATAGTCAACTTCCAAAAAACAAATCAGATCGACTGAGATGGTATAGTCATCTTAAATAGGCTTCATCAAACAGGGAATTATAGAACTAAGTTGAACTAGTCGACACAATTGGTAGAACTTGAAAGCAATATTCAGGGCACAACAACAAAATTTTTACTATCCTCAACATCTTCCAACCCACCAAGGTTCCTTTCTTTCTCTCTCTTTCAATTTAGTTCTTCCTTACAATTCTATTTTTCAAACTTTTCAATATTCAAAATTGCAATCATATAGTAAACCAGGTAGATCTAGTCTACCTAGTTCTATATTCTATCTTCTATTTGAAAGACTAGGTCAACTTGGTCAACTTAATTCTTAAGGATTCTTACTTTTGTAGTATAGTAGCAACCCTATTGACTCTATTCTATAATTTTTGCATAAACTATCATTTAAATTAACATTGTAATGTGCCTAAATTAGGAATTGACAACTATATGCTAGTAATTAATTTACACTTTCATTTTTATTTATTTGCATGCTTAGAGTAGATCACATAGTCTAATTAGGTGGTTTTTCAATATACTATTAGAAAATCACTTGATACCCTTATCACTATGAGATTATGAACTGAGGTGGTAGGCCCCAATACCAAGCCAGTGCCATTGGAAACATAGATCCCTTTTAGCCTAAACATCATGAAACCATCCATAGATTGCTTTATAGTTCCCTAATTTTACCCAACTTCCCTATCATACTTAAAATAACACTTTATAATAATCTAACAACATTTAGGATGACTGCTTAGCTAACATTTGATTTTTAATTGATTGCTTGCTCTTTACTCATTATATATTGTATTTCAAAAACTTACATTGGCCAATGTTGGTGCAAGGTTTTATGTTATGTGCCCCAATTGGATCATTCTCTTTGATCCAATTATTTGTGTTTTTACTTTCACTTCTTAATTTAATTACATTGAAAAATTTTACCTATTTTTATTATACTATTATTATGCTTGACAAAGTCTCTCAAAAACTATTTTTCTTCCTACCTAAAGCACTAATTCAACTTGGTCACCTCTGTATCTCTTTTACTAGTCAGGTTATAGTATTAAATTGACCTAGTCGACCTTGTATCCTTGTTAGACTATGGTTTTTCCTAGTTTGAAGTACTAGGTCAACATAGTCAACTCTATACTTTTACTATTATCCTATCTATCTAGCTTAGTTCTCTATTTTTATTTCCTTAGCATTATATTCATTTCCTTCAATATCATGAATTCCCCTATTATAATCTTCTTGGACAACCTAAATCTATTTAGACACTATATGTCATATTCATTTCTCCCTCTCATTTCCTCCCAAGAGAACCCTCACTCTTGGATCATCTCTTCCCCACCTTCATCTTTAGATTGTAACATGGTTCATATCACACCTCAAGATGAATTAGGTGGATCCAATCCTTTTTGTACCTACTAGGACAATTCTCATCTTTAACTCCTTTAACATAATGTTGGAGCAATTTACATAGGTCTATCCAACAATCTCATGAGTAATTCACATTCCAATAACCCTCCCCCTAATACCAATTTAGGGAGTTCTCCTACAAACACCAACCCACCAATTGATATGACTCAACTTATTACACAAGTAATACAACAAATGAACATAATGAAAACTTCTAACACCTCTCAAATGATGCAATTACAACATCATTTGATCAATATGGATAATCAACCTCTGGCTCTCAATCCTCAAGCCAATCCAAATTTTATTCCTCTACCTCTTTGAGATGCCCCAAGAAATGTTATTCCTCAATATATTATGAATTAAAAAATGATTCAAAACATATAAAATGATCCTTTATCTCCTTTCATCATATCAATTTATATTGGTAATAAATCTATAACTATCAAGTATGATGGGACTAAAGACCCTACATCCTTTCTAAAAGCCTTTGGCAATATTTATAAAGAGTGGATCCAAACTAATACTTTTGACACAAATAAAATTCTAGTTAAAACTTTCACTAATGATGTATCAGAATGGTATAACCAACTTCCCCAACATTCCAATTGGTAACTTGAGTATTTAGTCAATCCTTTTGTTAAAGAGTTTAAACTAAATGATCTTTCCAAAAAAATTCTTAGCCATTTCATCAATGCTAAGCAATCTCCCACTAAATCATCTCATGACTTTATCAAAAGATAGAAATATGTAGCCCATACATCTAATCATAACATGATTGATGATAATTTGTTTAAACTCTTTAAAATTACTATAACTCCTTCACTTCAATATAAGGTTCAAAATTTTACTCTTAAAATACTTAATGAAGTTCTTAACCAAGCTAAACATCAAGACTTCCTCATGAATCAATTAAAACATAATCCTAAATTCCTTAAAGGATCTTTTCAAACTTATAGTAATGCCATTACCATAAATAATACTCAAACCAAACTAGGAGTTACCAATGCTGACACTCCCTCATAATATCACATACCACTCATTGTGTATCAAATGAAATAATTCCTACCACCCTTTAAACCCTTTTCTAATTCTAATAATCCTCCTAAGTGGTATGACCCTAACCATTTTTTTTGGTTCCATGTCAAAATTGGTCATTCCCATGAAACTTATTGAGGGATTACTAAATTTTTTATTTCCTACATTCTTGGTAATTCCTTCAATCATGAATCCATGATCAACCTTCATCATGAATACTACAACACTGCTTTTAAAAAATGAAAAGCTTCCAAAGCTTCTTCTTCTAATAACCAAAAAGTTTTTTCCATAGCTAATAATCAACAAAATACCAATGATGTTTATGTTATTGATGCTAAATCTGACCAATATTATAAAAATCCTCAATATGTTAACACATCTAAGGTCAATTATCATCGCAATCCTACTCATAAAGATCCTATCGCAAAACCTAAGAAACCATATTTAGAAGAACAACTTGTCAAAGATACTACAACCACTAATTAAGCTTCAGAAGCCCATGAGTAACCACCTCCTTCTCTCAAACCCCTAATGAATTTTATTCCTTCAAAATATACCTTACCTTCTAAAAATCACACTGGTTCTTTTTCTAAATCCCATTGGAACTATATCAAAGAACTTGACTCCATGCATTGTAAGATTCCACTTATGGAGTTAGTTCATACTTCCCCTTATTATCACAAGTTCTTTATGCAATAATTACAAGCAATTGAAGATTCATCTTCTCTAGATGAAGAACCACTCTGTATTAAGCCTCAACCTACTAACATACATACCATTGAAATCATGCATCCTTCTAAGCCATTTATTAAATTTATTGAAAAAGACATGATTAATGATGAGATCCTTTTTTATGTCGATGATCCAACACTATTCATTAAAATATCCATTAATACTACCCTTATCTATAAAGTTTTAGTTGATTGAGGGTCTGGTATTAATTTGACATCTTTATGGCTTATCCAACAACTTAGCTATAAATAGGATCATCTCAAAAAAACCTACCTTACCTATCATGGATTTGATAAAACAAAACAAAATCCACTTTCTTGTATTTTACTCCCCCTAACAATCAGACCTAAGACCATTCAAACTAAACTTATGCTACTTGATTTGCATCTATCTTATAACATACTCCTTGGTTTCCATTATACTCATAGGATGAGAGCCATCACTTATTATGATATCTAATGCATCAAATTATTACATAATAGAAAATGGTAAAATTATGAAGCTGATCCCAACCCTTGGAGTATTCAACTTCCTAATCCAAATGCTCAATATCACATCCCTACCATTCCTACCATCAATAATGCTCCCTTACCTAAGTTCATCAACATCAATCCAAACTTATAAGTCACTCTTGTTGATTCATATGATGATGAACCTAATGACTTACAACATAATTTCAATGCTACTAAGCTACCTCCCTATTAATTAGAGTGGCTTCTTCCCTCTTTATTACCTCATGATCTCACTATACCTCTCATTGATGAGATCACTAATTTTCCCCCTCCATGCAATGTTTAGGAACCTTCTTTAACAAAATATGCCTTCACATGTAATGATTATAGAGTATCCAAATTATTTTAAGACCCTCTAGTCATGTTTCCATGTAAATTTAGTAACATTTAGATTTCACCTTCTAAAACTAAAACTCCCTATGAATCTCAAGCATCTACCATTTATCCAACATATGATGATAACTATACATGTCCCAAGCTCAATATTGAGATTTAGGTTTTTAAAATTATAATAAAACTTTAGCTTAAATACATGATTTCAATTATGATGTTCATACCATTTCCAAAAATCATGAATTAAATCCCTAATGTCATGTACCTCCTATTAATTCTCCATTTCTTGTAGTACTTAGCTGGTAGAACAAAACATACCTTTCAAACCACCAAAAATTCTTAAATCCATAGATCTCATCATTACATCTAATTCTTCCCCCATTAAAGAAACTAATGATATACCAATCCCATCTAATTAATCTACTCCTCCTACTCCTAAGATTACATTAGATGCCAAGGCCACAGATGTCAATTAGATACATTCTAAATATTATTTCCATGCTAATCAAATTCTTAATCTTGAAGTAGATATTGAGTATTATGGTCCTCTTCCCTTTTTTCATAGTGATGAAGCTATTCTTGAATTACTTCATGCTTGAGAACCTCAACTTCCTTGGCAACATCATAAACTCAAAATTTTCAAAAATAAAGCCCCTTGTTTTAACAAATTCATTACTAGCATTGATCTTAAAGCTAATCCAATTTATTCTTTACCTAATGAACCATATCACTTTCAAGGTGGTAATGTTATTCTTATTGAATAAAATACTCACATTGAATATGGTACTCCATCATGGATTTGACCTTTTATAGTTTCTCATGAATTTTCACCTATTGAACATGATAACTTTAGCTTATTTTTGTATAAATATCATGAGATATTCACCTAGTCTTATGAGGACATGCCTAGTATTGACCTTAGAATTATGGTGCACAATATCATCACCTATCCTAATGCCAAACCTATGTGTCAAAAGTAACAAAAATTTCCACCTTATGTCACAAATTAATTATCAAACTTCTTTATGTTAATTTTGTCAAACAAATAGACTATTTTGAATGTGTTTCTAACATAGTCCTTGTTTGGAAAAATGTTACCATGGTCATTTGCCTCTGCATTGATTTTTATAATCTCAATCTTGTTTATCCTAAGGAAAATTTCCCTCTACCTTAATATATGTCATTATCGATTCCACCACTAGTTATGAAATGTTATATCTTATGGATGATTTCTAAAACTACAATTAAATTCACATTTCTCCCAAAGAACAACATAAGATAACTTTCACCATATAATGGGTCACCTATTGCTATGTTAAAATGACCTTAGAACTAAAAAATTCTAGACCTACTTATCAAGGGGAAATGAATCTTATCTTTCATGATATTATCCACAAAATTATATAAAACTATGTGGATGATCTCATTATTAAGTATAAAATTCACAAGACTTATCTCTTTTATCTTACCATCATCTTCAATCATCTTTTTAAATACAAAGTTATACTAAATCCTTACAAATGTGTCTTCAGTGTCACATCTAGAAAACTATTAGGATTCTTAGTATCTCTCCATTATATCAATGTTGATCTTACTAAGATTAAAACTATTATTAACATGCCCATTCCCTCATCCATTCCAAACATTCACACTTATCTCAGTAAACTTAGGGAAATTAGATGATTCATCCCCTAAATGGATTACCACATCCACTCCATAAATTATCTTTTTAATAAAGGTAATGATCTAGAATGGATGGACACTTGTTAAAAATCACTTAATAACATGAAATACTCATTACTTCACTCATTTACACTTCATCCCTCTTCTAATGATTGACCTATGATATTATACACTTCTTCCACACCCATATCAATCAGGGTAATGCTTACCCAACAAGATGATATCAAAAGAGAGTATGCCATATACTATATCAGTGAGGCCTAATTAATTATCATAAACATTACATAAAAGTCAAACATGATTGCCTCACCATATATTTTACATTAAAAAAACTTTGACATTATATGCTTTACCAGACCATTTATGTTATCATTCATTCTGATACCCTTCATAACTTATTTTCCAAAGCCTTTCTCCTTAGATATAGAATTGGCAAGTGGATGGTCTTTCTCATGGAATTTAATCTCCAAATTATTACTCAAAAAGATGTCAAATGGTAAATCATCATTGATCAACTTACCATAGCTCCCATGCCCACTATTGATCACCTTTAAGATATTATTACTAATGATAATATATATATTTAAGGTATTAACCAAGCTATTTATATTAAATATTACTTCCACAAATTCATTTTTGATCTTGAAGCCAATAATCTTGATTAATCTACTATCCTCCTCGATACTACTAAACCAAAAGTAGTCATCAAAAAACTTCCTAAAATTAATGACAATTTACATGAGAATACTTAGACCCTTCATTTTGATGGTGTTAAATACCTTAAATGAGATGGCAAAGGTTTTATTCTTGTAATTCCCCTTGGATAACAACATGACTGAGTATAAATCATTAATCTTAGGCATAAGAGTTGCCCTTGATTTAGATATCCAATACCTGTATGCCTTAGGTGATTCCTAACTCATTTACCACCAAGTAAATCATGATTACCAATAAAAAATAAAAAATATCATTTCTTATCATCAAATTGAAACCACTTTCACCAAATATTTCATCTCTTTCACTATTCATCCCTTACTTCCCTTATTTCTTTAGCATCTATTTTTTATCCACACCAAGTTCTCACCAATCCCACATTTTGTATCCAAATAAGAAAATATCCATCCTCTATTTAACCACATGATTATCTTATCTTCCACATTGAGGTTGTCACCATTTGACAAAGCCCATGGTATAAATACATCATTCAATTTTTGGAACACCAAACTTATCCTCCCAACCTAGATACCTGTGAAAAGACTCACATTTGTAAACAAGATTTTAAATATGTATTTCAATATAACATATTTTAGTATCTTAATGTTAAAGGTACCTTGATCCACTACGTTATGCAAGATGAGGTTCCTACTCTTTTTGAACAAGCATATGGAGGAATTTGTGGTGGCCATTATGGCAGACATGCTACATCTTACAAATGCCTATGTATGGGATACTTTTGGCCCACTATTGAAAAGGATGCCATAAAATTTGATAAAAAGTGTACTCCTTGCCAAATTAATTATGATTTAATTCATTAACCTCCATCTAAGCTTCAAATTATTTAATCTCCATGGCCATTCTCCGTGTGGGTATTAGATCTCATAGGTAAATTGCCTTGATCTCAAGATGGGCATGTCTTTATAATCATAGATATAGAATATTTTACCAAACGGGTTGAGGCTATGCCTGTTATTAATGTCACAAGTATCACCATATATAAATTCATCCTTAATAAAATCATTTACCACTTTAGTATCCATCATACTATCATTTCAGATAATGGTGGTAATTTTAAAAATAAAGATGTCAAACAACTCTATGCTAAATTCAAAATCAATCACAAATTCTCCACACCATATCATCCATAATGTAATATCTAATTTGAGGCCACAAAAAAAATTATTAATAAAATTATCTAAAATTTAATTTGTGAAACATACATGGATTGGCATCTTCATCTCTACCCTACTCTTTGGGCCTACTACACTAGAATATGCCCTACCACTAAGGCAATGTTGTTATCTCTATTATATGGTTCTGAGTAAGTCCTTCCATTAGAATTTGATCTTCCCTCTCTCTATATATATCTTCATGGTATCATACACGATGAATAATTATGTGAAACTCACCTTTATGTTCTTGATCTCCTTGATGAACACCATCTTTTTTGCTTTATAACATAATCGCTAATATAAATCTTGTATTGCCAAACAACATAACAAACGAGTCAAAGTTCACACATTTAATTTTGGTGATCTTGTCCTTAAATTAGATTAAAATCATGAAAAAAATTTAAATATGCCCAATAATGGTGGGGCCCTTATTTAGTCAAATATATTCTTGGTCCAAGTACTTACTACCTTTAAACCAATGAAGGCCATATTTTCAAAGATCCCACCAATGCACAATTCCTCAAGAAGTATTTTTCATAATCTTTACCTTATTTTCATGATTTTTATATATCTATCTAACAATTTTTATAGGATACTTACATGGGTCTCACCTTTTACATTAGCTATCTCTTTTCACAAACCTTAGTCCTTTTTGGTATTTTGGTTTCCTTTTTCTCATGAGTTGCATTGTAAAACTATGGATAGGACCCAGTCTTCCTGATGATGTAATTTTATCCTCTTTGTTTTCATACTTTTTTACACACTTTTTGGCACCCCTTAGGTTTATCTTTTATGAGTTACAGTGTAAGACCATGGATAGGACCCGACCTTCCTCACAAATACCATATTTTTCTTATCTCATTTATTCTTCCAATACTTTTTGGCACCCTCTGGGTTTCTATTTTATGAGTTTTAGTGTAATTCCATGGATATAACTTGTCATTCCTCATAAAATCATGATCTTGTCATTCCTTTCCAAAATGTGTTTTGCAGTGGTTACAAGTTCTTGATATTTATTCTCAACTTTAGCTTTTGCCTTCTATTATAGGTAAAATTTACACAATAATCTATGTTAGCATGTTTTCCTCCATTTCCCTCATTCTTATGATAAATAATCACACTTTTCTATCATTGTATCCTTTTTTCACTCTTTTCACATTTTTTATGATTTGAATTACTTAAAATTATTTCATGTTTCATTCCTCTTTATTTCCTTTCCTTTCAATCCACATTGGATAAAATAAGGTCAAAGTTAAGATAACACTTTTATTTCAGCTAACTTTATGAGACTCTTAGACAACATGATCTCTGATTTCATTCTTAGCAACTAGGCCCCAAGTATTAAAATGAAAGTTAGATTTAGCACCCATGTTTGGTTTTCCAAATCCATATGGAGGAGGAATAAAAAAGCCATAAAATTTTTTAAAATCTAAATCATTTGAAAAAAAATGAAATTATATATAAAAAGTAACATAAAAATCTCAAAATTTACTATTACACCAAAAGATATGATTACAAGCACATCTCCTATCTCCAATCAAAGGTCAAACTCCATAGTTGACCTCATAATAGAGATGAGTTCCATTCGGGTATGGTAGGATAGTATATTGAAATAGGAGAATTCAACAAACTTTATGGTGCTACCTACTTTATCACATAAGTACCCAATCTTCACAGTAGATTGATGGCTCTGTAAGGGGTCCTAAGGAATGGGGAACACATTGTGGGGAGGTAGGTCCATTTTAATTTTTAATCATATAGACTTCATGGGATGATCTACATACTTCATATGTTGACCTAAGACTTGTGTGGCTGAGATAATTTCTTCAGATTCCTTAAAGTCAAAATTCAGCTTGTTTTGACAAACCTAATTTGAGTGTCTTGACTTCAATAGAGAGTTCCTCTACCTTATTTTTTATTTTATTCTTCCTTCCACCCATTTCATTTCCCCCCTTGAAAGGAATGTGTGATTCCAAATCTATTTTCCCTCTTCTGTGTTCCTTCTTATTCACATCTTAAAAACATGCTAGTACTAATATGTTTCAATTTTATCTATCCTTGGAACAAAATAATATGATTGAGCAACTATGAATTACCTTCTTTACACCATGGCTATACATTTATAGACATGCTTTATTTTATTTAATATTTTGTCATTATTATACCACCCTTTTTGTGGATACTTTCATATATTTATACTTTCATGTACCTTTTCCATTGTTGAGTGAGGTTAGCTTGTTACTTCCTACTCATCAATCTTATTTTCCCTTTTATTCACCTTTTTCCATTGATGATTAAGGATTGTTACTGCTCACTCATCAATGTTGTTCTACCATTTTTATTTTCCCATCTTTATTTAAGGATTTTTACTACTCTCACATTGATGTTTGATTACCAACCTTTTTGACATGTATCCTTGGTTTGACTTGGTGAGTTTGCCTTTTTTACTTAAGGTTTACTTGTTTGATTTTTTCAATCTTTAGTAGCCTTGGATTTTTGATTACCTGATTTATTCTAAAAAAATTGACTTGGTCATTTGATCTAATATAATGCTTGTCACCCTAAAATGTCAAATTTCTAAGTACATCCCATCCACATAGCACTAGTTATCTTAGCTTTCTTGTATTTGTTTGTTTTTACTCTTTAATTTTGTATCATAGGGTTTATCAAAAGTAGTCTTTATAACCTCCAAAATTAAAAATAAAAATAGAGAAGAAAACCATCCACTGATAAAGGTAAGTCAAGGTATGCATTCCTTTTATTTTTAGTTATTTCCCTTTCATTCATTTACTTTCAATTGTTTTTTCTATAGAATACTAAAATTTTTTTTAGCCTTAGCATTGTGTGTTACTATGTTCTTTCTTGAAGAACCATCCCTTGTTGCACCTGAGTGACACATGATGAGCTTCGATTGGGGCATTATTTACACATAAAATTTTCACACTTTATCAATTACTGATACTTTTTATCTTGAAATAACCCATCGAGCCTCAATCTCTCTAAGTGCATGCCCTAAGGGGTGCATCGAGAAAGGGGTGTGTAGATCATTGGTACTTTATAGGATTATTGTCCCTTATTTCCACTTATTACCAATCCAACCATATCCTAAAAACATTCCCCTAAGCTTTGTCTCCTCTTTTACACACTCTCTAATATTTTTCCACTTTTGGTACCCTTTTTCCTAACCTAAAACCATTTTTAATATTTTACATGACTAGATCGACTACGTTGACCTTTTACTCTTATCGACAAAACTTATTTAGGGTCTAGGTTGGCTCTTGGTCAACCTAGCTTGTGACCTAGTGAGTTTTTATCAATAATGATATTAGGTCGATTGGGTTAACCCTATCGGCTAAAACTTTTGAAAGGATTTAGGGTTAATTCCACCTATATAAACACATCCATTTCATCATTATTATAAATACATCAAGATTTATTATTCATTTGTGCTTCTTTATAATCTGTGCTTCTACCATTTTACATGAGGAGTCTTAGATTAGGGTTTATACTTGGAGAAGAATCTAGTCTTGTGGAGAAGTCTTGGATGATTTAGCCTTTCTTAGTGATCCTTACAAACCACAACAACCTCTTGTGAATCACCTTTGGCTAAGGGAGAGATTGAGTATCGACATGTTCATATTCTAGGTAAGTATATCTAACTTTGTTCATCTCTTTAAAAGAAAAAAGTAGCATAAGTAATGGATTTTGAATAATATTACTCTTCTTATCCATTCATTAAGGTGTTACATATACATAGTTGAATTAGGATTCTCTCATGCATGTTTACTTTCATTTGTTTACTAACCCCCACTTTGTGCCACAAGCTTTGGTGAGCACTATATTAGATTTCTTCACTTTACTAGCTATTAGTATAGTGAATATGAAAACATAGGAATTAGTTAGGGTTATTTCATAGTTTTGATTGACTAGAGGCTTTGAAACCCTCCCTAGTGATATTATCTATGATAAGAGATACCCTAATTAGGTCTAGAGGATCCATATTGGTCATGTTTATGATTATCTAATGTATCCACAATTTGAAGTGTAATTAGAATCTATCTTCTCTAAACTAAGATTTATTTGTGGATATGATGCATTTTTTATTACATATAGTTAGTTTTTAATCATTAACCAAAGTTCAATTCCCATTGGATACTTTCAAAAAGTAGCCATGGTGACACCTTGAGGTAGGGATAACACTTTTTTATTTTAATAGGTGGAACATGCCTCAGATATTATGGACCCAGGCCCACCTCTAATCAAGCCATGTTCAAATACCATAAGAAATCATTCAAATTATAGGGGATGCATGGTTAACATATTTTTGGATAGATAGTTTGGGGCCATGACCCCTAAATTATGGTATAAATAGATGTGGTCCCATTCAATCCATCAATTATATATATATATATATATATATATATGTATATATATATATATATATATATATATATATATAAGAGGTGATTTTAAATTAATTTGGGGATCATAGGAGAATTTTATTTTTTGTATGAATGATTTTGATGACTCTGGTAGACTTAATTTTATTCTTGCATATATAAATTTTTAGTATAACTCAATGAATATCATCTAAAGTAATTCTAGGTTTTCAAATATCATGCTTTACCATAGGAGAAATTTATCCATTTACAAGATTGATTAAATCTATATAGGTACCACATTAGAGAAGGAAAGGCATTCCATGACAAAAATACTTAATATTTTCCATAATATTTAGCGAACATCACAAGGTTAGTTAAGAAAGGATTTGAAACATGAGAAAGGAACTCAAAATAGGATCTTACATATTCAAATATTATTGGAGAAATGGGTATGGGTTAATTAAAATTTAAGAGGTAAATTCAATACAAAGGGAGAATCAAGACTTGATGTTGAAAGAAAACATTATCATAGGTGGTATTGTGGTAATGGATGATGAAAGTGATTTTAAAGTATCAAAAGAAGTGCCTAAGAACTAAGTCATATAAGAATATTTTGATGAACCTAAATATTAATTATTTTGAGTTGTTTCAAGAATCAATAGTAAATAAAATTTTGATACTATAAGTTTGAAGCTTTAAAATCTCATTGACTAGACCAATGAGTTGGATATGTATTTATAGTATGAGAGTATGGAAGATCCCAAATGAGTTAATTTTTTTGGTACACATTTGAAAGGCCATACATCCTTAATGGTGGAAGCATGTTCACATTGAAACTTTTTGTAAAGTAAAATATAATATAAATGGAAAAGATAAGATTAATGAAAAATATAAGATTAAGAATTAGAATATATTATTTATGATTCTAAAGGATAAATTCATTCTTTTGGATTATAACATGATTTTATTCAATAATATTCAAAAATACAACAAAGGATATTAGTTTAAATGATTACACTAAAGAGTTATATAGACTTACCATTAGAGTGGGTGATGTTGAAGATGATGTTGAGAAGATCTTGAGTTAAGTAAATGGGTTATGCATTGTAATTTAATGAGATTGATATGATCATATTATGAGTTTTTGATGAATCATATTAGTTTTTGATGAATATATAAGAAACATTATCACTCAAATATAAAATAACATTGTGATGAAAATGAAAATTTACACATGGAAGTGGACAAAGAGGTGTAAATGACAAAGTTTATTATTTGCAAGAAGAATAGGAAAATACTTCATAGGGAAATGATACCAATATTTAAAGAGGCCAAGAAAATTTTAGAGGTAGAGGGTCTTATGGATGAGGTAAAGGTCATAGACTCCATGGTACATGTTTTATATGTGGTGAGATTGGACATAAAGAATTTGAGTGTCACACATGTATAATGAAGGTTGAAAGATAACTAATGTGACTATTCAAATTGCATAAGATGATGAGGAATGTATTGCATCTATTAATACTATAGATGAACTAGAAACAAGAGAATATCTCATGGTAAAGAGAGTGTTATTGAGGCCTCAAAAATAGGAGAGTATTCCTATGTATATAAATAATTTATTCAAAACCATTTAGAAGTCTAGAGGTAAGTGATGTAAATTAATTATTTATAGTGGTAGTACTGATAACATATTTTTGGAAGAGATGGTAGATAAGCCTTTTCTTGCAATAATTATAAATCTAAATTCATATAAGATTTCATGGTTTCTTAAGGGACATCAAGTTTTGGTAAATGAGTAATGTTTGATAATTTTTTAAATTGGTAGATAGAAGGATGAAATTCCATTGAATATAATGCCCATGGATGTTTGTCATGTTTTAATTAAAACACCTTTGTAGTTTGATTTCAAGGTACAATATGATGGTCATGAAAATACATTTGAAGGATAGAAGTGAAGAAGTTGAAATTAGTCCAAAGGTTTCAATTATTTTAGGAAATAAATTTCTCAAAGTGATGAAGGAAGAAATATACTTAGCAATAATCACTTAGGCCACATAAGTTGTGAGAACAATAGAATAAAAGGAAGAAGCACTTCTATGTTAGGTGAAATAGATGATACGTGAGTTTACAAATATTTTTTCAAATGATATATCATATGAATTATGAAAAATAATGAGTATAAGTCACTCTATGAATCATATTTTAGGATCTATTTTAAAAGAAAGTGACATATAGGTTGACACTCAAAGAGAATGCAAAGGTACAATGGTAAGTGAATGCATTGTGATAAGAGAAAGTTTGAGCCTGTGCATAGTACCAATAGTATCAACACCTAATAACAATGGAGAGTGGAAAATGTGCATTAATTATAGAGTCATTAACAACATTACCATAAGGTATAAGTTTCTATTATTATGCATGGATGTGTTTTAATGCTTTTGGATTCATAAGAGAAACATAAAATCAATAAATATATTTGAATGTTGTATAGTAATGTTCAAATTTTAGCAATGTAATACAATATTTAGACAATATATCTCATTTAGGCATGTGTAATAAATATAGAAATTACTAAGTAACTATTAGTGTAGGTTTTTATTTTTCCCTATTTTTTAATTAGGGAAATTATATTTCTTGTGCATACATGGATTTTTCCTACATTTGTGGGATAGGCTAGCTTATGTGGAGGTGTGTGTTATAGATGTGTCATAGATGTCATAAGAATATCATAAGTAACTCCCTTGATGGGAGTTACTTCTCTATTCTTAGCACCTTGTCACCACCTTTCATGGAGGAGTTATAGTATATTCTTGGGGTGCCTTGTCCACCTTTTATGGAGGAGTTACTTATGTACTCTCCTATTTGTAGTCCTCACTTTGGCCATCTCTTGTTAATCAAATTTTGGTTTTCTCCATTTTGTCTTGTGCAATTTATCTTCTTGTGTTATTTTCAAATTGATTTAGCATCTATGTGGTGTGCACTTGCTTCATCTCATGTGATCACGTCTCCATTGCACTCGCATTATCCATATTCTGACAACAAATCCGATATGGTATCAGAGCAAACCCGATAATAGTGTGTTTGGTTATGCTTTTAGTTTATTTTGAAATCAAGAGGAGTGGAGTTATCTTTATTTTTTTATTTCTAGATCTGATCTAAAATAATAAAAAAAATCTTTCATATCATTTCTTGCATCTTGGGATCCTTGGCCTTTGGGTGTCTTGGCTATCTTCACTTCAGGGGCTAGTTCAGTAGTTAACTTGAGTGCCATTGTTGTGTGTAAGGAGCAGAGGGAGGAGTAGCACTCAACAATGTCCTTCCAGCAGTCCTTCTAGCCATGCCATCAGGCTGTACGGCATGTAAGTCTACAAGTTCTTTCTTTTGCAAGCATATTCTGATCTGCATCCTTTTTTTGGGGTGCCACTACCTACATTTTGTCTACATCTGCTATTATCCTTCCAGAAATGCACCTTTAGCAAAACACTCAGTTCTACCATGCTATAGTCCTTTCTCCGGCAAGTTACCATCAGGCCGTATGACATCTAGCATAGGTCTGCTATTTCTCTTTTCTTTTTTCTAAGCAAAATCTGGACTGTGTTTGTTTTTGGCACCCCTTCCTTGCTAGGCATCCCATGTGGCACCCCTTGGACACTTGGCAATCCTTCATTCTATTTATTCTTTATTTGTTTTTAGTTTAAAATTGACTCATGAAATAAAACTCAGTCAATTTGACTGAATATTTAGTTTTTTAGACAGTTTTGTAATTTGGGGGTTTTCATTTCAAACTTGTATCTTTAACCTACGAAGATGAAGGGTGAGGCCTGGGTTGGTGGGAGGCCAATTCCCCCTCACACAAACCTCCTTTGGATTTCTAGTTCTATGCCAAATCTAACAATTGGTTGGAAGGCCACTTTTTCTCCCAAAATAGGGATTTTTTTAATGTTTTAGTGTTTTTTTACAAAAATACTAGTTTACGGGAAAATTAAACCTTTAATATTTTGCAAATGGTAGCTCAATTTTGGGTGCCATTTTTTGAAATTTTTTTTGTAATTAAATTCTTCATAGTGTAGGCTTGTTATTTGTTAAGAACACACTAGTTTATAAAGTGCCAAAAAAATTTGGGTCTCCCGGGATGCATTTTTGACTGAGTTTGACGTCATGTTTGCTTTAAGTCTTGCACTGATTGCTCTAAGATGCATTCTCAGCTAAGCCTAACATATTTTGAGTATGCACTTGAATATCTGTGGGGGGGCTCAACATTTTGTGAGGGTGTGAATGCTTTTCACAACTTGCAAATCTTTGCTTTCATTCTCCTTTCTACATAAATTCACAACTTGCAATCAACACAACTTCACCTAAATTCAGCTTAAAATGGACTCTTTTTAACTTAAACCCCTAACTCCCTTCAACTATCATGAATGGAAGGTTAAAATGTCAATCATTCTTAGAAGCAAAGGGTTGTATAGGATCAGCATGGGTACTGAAGTAGAATCCAACACTGATGCTAAAAAGGTCAATTGGTACAACCGTAGTGATGAAGCCTATGGATTACTGAGCTTGTTCATGTCTCTAAAACTTCTCTTCCATTTAGAAACTGCCAAGACTCCCAAAGACATATGGGACACCTTAGAACTCTTATTTGGGAAGCTTGATGAGATGAGAGGTCATGAGCTCGAAAATGAACTCATAAGTCTAAGTCTTAGCAACTTTGACACCCTACAAGACTTCTTCACTAAGTTTAAGGGCCTTAGATTACATTTGAAAGAATGTGGGATAGAGAATAAATATGATCTACTCATCCTTTCTATTCTCACAAAGTTAGGTCCAAGCTATTCAATCTTTGTCTCCACTTTCCATGCCATAAAAAGTGCCCTTACCACTATATGGAAAATGTCTTCTTTGGATTCATTCATTGCCAACTTGATTAGGGAGCAAGATAAGCTAATTCAAATGGGCACAATGAAGTCTACTCAACCCCAAGCTTTGATAGCTAGAAATGGTAAGGATAAGACTTCAACAAAGGAGAAGAAGAAAAAGAACAAGGACTAAGAGAAGAAGAAAGAAAACAACAATCCTACCAAAAAAAACACTGAGTCTTCCTCTTCCAATGCTAAAGCTAAGAAGGAGAAGGTTAAGTGTGCCTATTGTAAAAATATAGGGCATGATGAACACAAATGCATGAAGAAACAAATAGATCACCTAACTCATCTTCTAGAGAAGCACAACATAGGTGTTCTTGAGTCCATCAAGCAAAATTCATCTACCCAAGATTCTACCAAGGCAAAAGGCAAGGGTAAGGATAAAAAAGGGTAAGGCTCTTATAGATACTACAGCTTCCACATCATCATGGGTCATTGATTTGGGTGATTCTCACCACATGGGCTCTTCACTAGTTGAGTTTTCATCTTTAGAGCCTTGTAGCATGACTTTAATTAGTTTGGGTGATGACACATCAGTTTTTGTTGTAGGGAGAGGGCCAGTTGAAATGGAAGGAGGAACATTCAATAATGTTCTAAGTGTTCCTTCTCTTTCAACCAATCTTCTATCAGTGTACCAAATCACTCATATTGGTCAAGGCATGAGAGTAAGGTTTTCACCAGATTTAGTGGCTATGAGGGAGTTTCATAGTGATACTATAGTGGCAATGGGTAGGGTAGATCACCAAGCAAGGTTATACACCTTCTCACATTTTGCATCAGATTCTTCTCTAACAACATTGCTGACTCATTCAGATGGAGTTAGCAAATTATGGCATGAGTGGTTTGACCACCTCAGCTACCACTACCTTGAAAAACTTTGCAAAAAAGACATGGTCATTGGCTTGCCTCGTGTCCAATTGTAAAAAGGACTTTGCGAGGGGTGCTCCCTTGGGAAGCATCCTGAAGCAAAATTTGACAAAGGCAAAGCTTGGAGGGCTTCACAACCTTTGGAGTTAGTCCACAGTGATGTATCGAGACCCTTTCCCAAACCATCTTTCACAAGGGCCAAGTACATCTTCACTTTCATTGATGATTTCTCTAGGTACACTTGGTTATATTTTCTCGAACAAAAGTCTAAAGTGTTTGAAAATTTTCTAGACTTCAAGGCTCTTGTTGAGAAATAGAGTGAGAAATCCATCAAGGTTCTTCAAATTGATAATGGAGGGGAGTATGTTAGCATCAGATTTGAGCAATTTTGCACCATAGAGGGGATTGATTTGCATCACATAGTCACTTATAGTCCTTCACAAAATGGGGTTGTAGAACACAAGAATAGGTTCTTAAAAGAGATGGGTAGCTGCATGATTCACTCCAAATCCTTAGAACCACAGTACTGGGATGAAGCCATCAATTGTGCTTGCTACATTCAAAATAGGGTTCCTCACAAAGCTTTGAAAGGGATAACACTCTTTGAAGCTTGACATAAAAGGAAACTTGTTGTTGAGCACCTTAGAGTTTTTGGATCCATAGCCATGGCCTGCATTCTAAAGAAGAAACACAAAGCTATGAAATATCAGTCCAAGCCTTGCATCTTTGTAGGATATCCATATGGTATTAAGGGATATTGCCTTTTAGATCTAGTCACTCATGAGTTGTTCATCAAGAGAAGTGTCCATTTTAAGGAGAGTCTTAGAGACTCAACACTTGACACTTCTTTTCCCTCATCAGATCTACTTCTTCATGATGACTCCTAATCAGATTCAGATCAGCCATAGCATGTTCTTGAGCCAGAGACATCTTCTTTTTATTTGAATTTAGATAGTGAGGACAATGATGTAGAGTCATCCACCTCTAGTCAGTCAGAGGATGAGGAGTTAGCACCTGACTCACCCACTTCCAGGCCACTTTGGGCCAGATAGACACTTGAGAGTGCTAGCACTTGGGTAGGAGATCCCACAGATGACAGATGTACTAGGGGGATTTTCAGAGAGATCCACATGCCTTCTTTACTACAATTTTGGATCCACAAACTTTTTGAGAAGCATCAGGGGTACCTAAGTGGGATAGTTCTATGGAGGAAGAATATTCTTCCTTAATCAAAAGTCACACTTGGGATTTGACTTCACTTCCTAAAGGAAGAAAGATGGTTCGATGTAGGTGGATATATCAGACCAAGTTTGTAGTAGATGGGTCAATTAATAAGTACAAGGCATGATTGGTCACCAAGGGTTTCTCATAGGTGGTAGGCATTGACTACTCAGAGACCCTTGCACCCATTACAAAGACGACTTCTATCTGACTCACCTTGGCTATTTCCATAACACATGGTTGGGATGTGCACCAAATGGATGTGAAGAGTGCCTTTCTTCATGGAGACCTAGAGGAGGAGATCTACATGGAGTAGCTACAAAGATTTATTCAGGATTCTTCCTTAGTATGTAGACTTAGGAAATCTATCTATGGCCTCAAATAGGCCCCTCAGGCTTGGTATGCCAAGATGGATTCCTTCCTTCTCATAGTGGGTTCTACTAGGTACCATTCTGATCCCAATGTCTACTTCTTGTAGCAAGATGATTTGCTCTTGATTTTGGTTCTATATGTTGATGAAATTTTGATCACCAGGAGTTCTTCATCGACCATTATAGTGGTGAAAGCATCTCTTAAGGATAGATTTGACATGATAGACTTGGGTTTGTTTCACTACTTCCTTGGCATCAAGATCTCATAGTTAGATTCAAGGATTTCTCTTGCATAGCCTAAGTATGCTCTTGAATTATTGGCTCAGTTTCACATGGCTGATTGCAAGCCATCTCTAACTCCCTTTCTGTTAAGAGTTAAGCTTGAGGCTAATTGTTCTTCACCATTGGTTGATGCCACTCAGTATCGACAACTTGTTGGTAGTCTCATCTACTTGAATCACACTAGGCCTGACATATCATATATAATGGGACTTATCTCTAGATTCATGCAAGAACCTCATGAGCTGCATTAGAAAGTAGCTAAGAGGATCTTGCATTACATATAGGGTTCACATAGATATGGGATTCATTACAGATTTGGCATAGAGGTTAACTTGGTTAGATATACAGATTCAGACTAGACTGGTAATTCATAGACTCACAAGTCCACTTCTAGTTACAATTTCTCTCTTTTTTTGGTCCTATTAGTTGGTCTAGCAAGAAGAAAAATGTTATTGCTATATCATCCATAGAGGTAGAGTACAGGGGAGCTATTAATGCAACTACTAAGGCTATTTGGCTTTAGGGGATACTTTCTGAGTTTGGCATTCTTGTTAGGCAGCCCACCATCATTTTTTGTGACAACTAAAGTGTCATTTAGATTTTTAGGAACCTAGTTCAGCACCAGCAAACTAAACACATAGAGATTCACATGCATTTCATTTGGGAGCTTATTCATAGTCAGGTCATTGACTTGATATTTTGCTAGTCTTCAGAGTAGGTTGCAGACATCTTCAACAAACCTTTCACTAAGAGCAAGTTCATTCATCTATGAGATTTTCTTGGGGTGTGGTCCACATCTGTAGTAGCATCATCTTCAAGGGGGCCTTCTAGCCTCTTCTTTTCTTTTATGTCTCTCTTTTGGGGGGGGGAGTTTTTTTCCTATGGGTTTTCTCCTTTTCTCTATCTTATGGGAGATTGCATTTATACATGGGTACCTCATTAGGCCTAATTATTGGGACCCATTTTATATTTCCACACTGCCCACCTAAGCTGTGCTTATGGGGGGTATTAGTGTAGGTTTTTATTTTTCCCTATTTTTTAATTAGGGAAATTGTATTTCTTGTGCATACATGGAGTTTTCCTACATTTTTTGGATAGGCTAGCTTATGTGGAGGTGTGTGTCATAGGTGTCATAAGAATGTTATAAGTAACTCCCTTGATGGGAGTCACTTCTCTATTCTTAGCACCTTGTCACCACCTTTCATGGAGGAGTTACAATCTATTCTTAGAGTGCCTTGGCTACCTTTTGTCGAGGTGTTAGTTACGCACTCTCCTATTTGTAGTCCTCACTTTAGCCATCTCATGTTAATAAGATTTTGGTTTTCTCCATTTTGCCTTGTGTAATTTATCTTCTTGTGTTATTTTCAAATTGCTTTAGCATCTATGTGGTGTGCACTTGCTTCATCTCGTGTGATCACGTCTCCATTGCACTCACATTATCCAAATTTTGGCAACAACTCTGATAGTAACCAGGGATAAAGAGAGAATATCATGGTTTTTATTCTATTCTAGAATGTGACAGTGATCATGAATCATCATATGGATTCCCTAAATATCTTGACCTTGTTAACTCTATATTCTGACTATTTTTATCTATTAGATAATTGTGTTGACTAGGGATAGTAATGTCAACACTAGTGTTCAATTTTGATGTAGGTGTCTAGTCACGGACATGTATATGAATGGTTCCAAATTTATATCAAACGTTTGTTATGAAATGTATAGATATTTTACATTAGTGGATGCATATTTATGTGTAAAAAAGGTTAATAATGTGATTCAAGATAGCCCTAGCAACCTTTTTTTTTGCTAAGTGTTACATATTGGCTTGGGGTTAGGTGTCTAACCAAAGTTTGAAATTTGTCAGGTGTAATGTCAATTAGTACTTAGGATCAACCTAGGATTTTTATAAGGATACTATTTTGGATGGTATATATATTTAATAAATATAAAATAGAGATATGTGTGGGTGTATTTTGGATTTCTTCCACAATATCATACATCTTTTCATTAATAGTGTTAATTGGATTACTCCTAGCTAACATAGTGGGTTAGATTGGATCACTGGTAGGGGATTTTGGGCTTTGTATTTTGATTTTATACTATAAATTTGTGATTTCATATCCTATATTAGGTATAGGATTATCATAACTAGAAAATGATGGATATAGTTTAGAGAGGATAATTATTGATGCACTTAGCTATGGTCACAGGGCAATGAAGAGTTGACAACATAATTTCCTAAAATGGTAATCCTTGGTTATTATTGTGATTAGATGTGGTCATAGGTCAAGAAAGGATTATTAGAATTGGTAGTTTGATTGGCATTGTTAGATAATGGTCCTGGTCTATTAGCATTTCGTCTAGGATTGATGTTAAGAGTAGAAATGTGCTCACCCTCAATATGACCTACAACTTTATCTTAGTCATGTGAAACTATGTGATAGGTCTATTAGTTATTGGGGTCATTTTGGCCTTGGTCCCTTCCATTTTATGGTTAGAATTATTATTGCTATTACTGATATTTTTATTATGGTCTTCATTAATGTTATTCTTAATTAGTATTTTTATGTTGTGGAAAAGGATTTTGGTAGATACCCAAGTTTTGATTATAAGGAGATGTTATGTTATCCAAAGAGATATCTCCACTTTAAAACATGTTCTCAATAATGTTCTTCATATACACATAACACTATATAGAATGTCCATGAACATGATGGTATTCATAAAACTCATGTTCTTTGTACCAACCTAGATAAGGTATTCCCTCAGGAAAGTGTTTGGGAATTAGCAAACTAATCATAATGGTCATGAATAATTTGTAAAACTACTTCAATAGTCTTACTAAAGTCACTAAATACTCTAGGAGTGGGTCTTCTTCTTAGAGGATGGGTTTACAAAGGTGGTGGTTATAACATTTAAGGATTTAGACTAGGTCAAGGCATAGGCTATGCTTGATAGATAGGTTGAATTTTGCTAATAAGTTGCATTTGTGGCATAGGCTAAGAAGATAGTGTTTGTACCATTTAAACATGACATGATTTAGTTACTCTATTACCTATAAAATTCTTGTTTCATTTATATGGCTTGGGTTTTTCATAATTATTAGCCTAATCAAGTACAAACACTTATATTTGGATTGGGTTAAGGTTCTGACTTGGGCCTAAGTTTTTGTTTTGTCTCTAATTCTAGTTTGAGTAAGATAACTTGATAATCCCTTTATTGATAAGGGCCTTTTTTTATCTATATACCTTTATCAATGATCTCCTTGAACATGTGAGCACACTGAATCTCAAAGTGATAAAATATTTCACTATGCATTTTTTTGTAAACATAACTACCAATTATTTATCTAGTAGATTATAGGTAAAGCAACTAGAAAGTGCTCTCTATCATTTTAAGTAACTCGTAAAGCACTCACCAACTTTCTGCTTGGCCTAACTCAAATCTACTATTGAAATCTCATGCTCAATATTTTAGGATAAATGTTGTTTATATTTATTAAAAAATAATCAAAGTTAGACACTGAGTTATCTAGAAACCTAAGAAGCCACTCCAAATCCTATATAACTAGATTTCAAGGAAAAATAAGAAGTAGGTAGATGTCACGATAGACCATTAGCTAGAAATTTACAAAAAACTCTTTTAGATGCTCTTTAGGGTCTCTTTTACCATTGCACTTTTTAAATTTTGGTGGCTCATAATCTAGAGGAAATGGTATCTGAAGATACTCCATGTTAAATGGGTATGAACACATGTCATCTAATTTTAACTTCTTATTCTAGTTTCTCATATAAATGGTTACATTTGCATCCTTCATTTGTTATAGTTATTAGGCTTAAAAAATTAATGGCATATTTCATTGTGGTTATGACTAGGTGGTCAAAGGTAGATTACCTTGACCAAGGTACAATGGAGATGTGGATTATTATGGAATGTTGGTTTGATGGACCAAATGACCAGGAATATGCATCCACAAATTAGGATGAGGTTACTCATATTACATGTGTTATTGGTGTATATTCTAGTTTGGATTCAAAATATGTCCTTGGGTTTGAGGGAATTAAGGTTGTGATGGAAGTATGTGGCTTTGTGGATGGTACTAGGCCTAATAAGTTTGATTAGGGACTTGTTATTAACTAGTCAAACCCAATTTTATAAATTTTATTTGATAGGCAAAAGATAATGGTTTCCTAATAAATACTTGTTGAACATTGGCACTTATTTATTAACAAACGCTTGCTATGAATTAGATGCTTTCTAGATGTTTGGTATTTTCTGTTGACCAATAGGAATACATTTTTTATTAGATAACATTTTAAATTATTGAGTTACATTGGTCTATGATTGTTTAGGTACATTTGTCACTACTTGTTGAGGTGGAACATTTTTTACCACTTGTTGAGTCAATGTAGTTTTCTACCTTTGTTGAGGTGGTAGATTGGTCTATGTTTATGGATATGAAATATTATCCATCAATTGTTTAAGTTGGATAAAATTCATAATTTTTTAAGGTAAAACATTGGTTGGTACTTGATTACTTATCCTTGTTGTTGAATGATTGAAGAAGTAATTAGTTGAGGAGTGGGAGTAACTGACTGTGGTTGGGAATTATGCATTCTTACCCCCTATTTTTGTGAACCACTCATGTTTTTGGCAAGATAAATCTGTTATTTTGGATTATTTAGTAGTGTGTTTAACCCACCTTGGCCTAAGTTAGAAGACACTTATGTGTTATCCACTGTATTTGGCATAAGGTCTTGAGTAGAAGCCATAGTCACTTCCTCAATTAATAGGACATTAAACATGTAGCCTATTGAAGTAATTTAGGAAAATGGGTCCACACCTAGATTAACATGGCCTAATGAATTAATTCTAAATCTTGTTGAAAGAATTATCTCTATATGTGGGGTATTTGATATGGCCATAACAATGAAATTCTACACTAAATTAAGATAAGTCTTATATGCTTGTTGTATTTACATGATAGTAATATGCCATTGTAAATTTTACCTTTGAAAGCATATTAAAATCTTGTCTTGACATTAACATAAGTGATTAAGGGTAACTAATAGAGGCATGTTCTATAGTTTGGCTATAAAGTATGTTTTTAGTCACTCTAACTAGATTGGATAGGTTTTCATGGGGAAAGTCTTTTCGAAACATGGCCCCTACCTCTATAAATCTAACCAAAACCTCATGCTTATTTTAAATAAAGTGATAATATAATAATTATGGATCATAGGTTTATGGCATGGTAACATAGTAAGGGCATTGTTGGACTTGTTTGATAATAGATTGAATAATAATAAGGTATTAAGTTTTTTTAATTCTTGACTTAGATAAGAATGTGTATTAACCATGTAGTGTACTAATGTATCTTGTCCTTTTTTATTCATATTAATTAATTTAAGGGGGATATGGATCCATCTCAAAAACTACATCATCATCATATGGGTCTTGAATAAATGCATCATTCATGACTACATTTTCATAATCAAGATTGTACATGTTCCCACTATGTGTGTAGTGAGGAATATTCAAACCCATGACTAATGTGTTACAAATAAAAGGTCTAGAGTTCCAAAAATTATTTAAATGTTGAGTAAAATAATTGGTCAATGTTTGGTATGTATAAAAACATGGTCTAAATGGAAAACTCAGTCTAATATTGCAAATGGTTTAAACTTGGTCTAGAATGAGCTCACTTACAAAATCATCAATAGTAATCTTAGTCTCAAATATCTCCAAGGTCTAAGGTCTAGCATACAAATGATTAAATTAATGGCAAATTTGAATCCTATTATTTTGGAAAAGTGTTTTGAACAAATTTAATCTAAGTATAAAAATGGAAAATAGTGTTAGTTATTTGGAAACAAAGCATAAATATAGACTTAAAAGTCATGAATTGAATCTAAAAACTAAGGAAAATTCCATGTCTTTGGTAAGAAGACACAAAGCTAGAATTTGAAATAAACTAGGTTTGAAAACTAAAAGGTAAATGTTAGGTCTTTGGTAATAAGGCACAAAGCTAGACTTTGAAACAAACTAGGTCTGAAAACTCAAAGGTAAATACTAGGTCTTTGGTAAGAAGGCATAAAGCTAGACTTTAAAATGCATTAGGTTAGTTTAAAAAGCTTTGGAATTAATCTAACTCTAAGGAAAATAGTTTAAAATACTTTAACTCAATTTTATCACATGGATTCTAAAATAAATTTAACCTTGGTATAAGACATTCACTCTAAGCACACACCTAAAAATAATTGGGAAAGTTAATCTCAAGTAAGCAAAATAATAGAAATGAGTAAAGCATTCAAGCCCAAGTGAGAAACAAGGATCCAACATAAAATAACCATGCTTATGATTGTACTTAAAAAGAGAATTTTGACCTTATTTTAAGGCAAAACAATGACTCAAAGCACATGAAAATAGACCACTTCCTAGATCTAGGCAAAGGGGTCTTCAAAGCAGGCAAAGGAATATAATCAAAGTTTCACAATTTAAAGGTAAGAGGTACACACCCAAGTAAAAATTAAGCAAGACATAGGTGTAGACAAATCAATTTAGAATCTAAAATTTTCAAGACCAATTCCAAACTTGGTTTAAAAGACTTGGATTATTCAAATGGATAACATCCTAGACCCAAATGGATGGCATAATGACACCAATTGTAGACCAAAAGTACACATGGTTTCAAACTTAGTTTCAAACAAGGCAATATTTTTGAAATAACATGGGTAGTGTAACAATGCTATTTTAATCAAAAGGTATGACAATATTTTTTGATTCAAAACTCTAAGGAAAATACTTGGGATGAAATTAATAGTGTAACAATGCCCCATTTAAACAAGTGATACACACACAAATTTTTTGGAAAAATATCTAAGGCAAAAGTATAATACCAAACAAATAAAATAACACCTCTTGGGTTAAAGTGAGATAAAAACATATGATGTTTATGACTCATTTTGACAAATAAAAATACAATTTATAGTCTAAAAACACAAATATAAATCAAAGAAAATATAAGTAGCACAAATGACTTGTCATATCCCTATAATTGACATAGGTGTGCATAGCTTGTGAGGAATTAAGTGTTAATCCAAATATTAAAATATAGGTGCAGGTAGAGTTTTTATGCCCCCTCTATCTCTCAAGCATTGGTACATGGCATGAACTTAGAATGAGGATCACTTAGAATTTAGCATGTAATGTTGTATTAAGTTGGGTTTTACTAAAAATATATAAGTTTTGAACATAATATATAGTCCTGAGTGTGGCTAACACAAGGGCACAATCACATCAATCGAATCCAAACTACCTAGATTGTTATGTAATGGTCTAATCATTTGCATAAAAAAATCATCCATTTGATTTTTATTGAATTGTGATGTTTTGTTTCCATATGGTCTAGGGACCCATTGGGATGGTTAGGTTAACACCACTCACCACTATCCCATCTAATGGTTTGCCCAATTTATATAACCCATAATGGAATGGGGATGGTATGATGCTTGGAGATGAATCCCCAGGTCAACACACCCCTAAAGAACTCATGAGGAGGATATGAAATCTCACCCACAATTAAAATGCATAAAAATAAATAAATTAAAATGGAAAGACTTTAGAGGTCAATTTTGAATCACCTAAGTCATTCAGAGCTTGGGGAGAGCATACACTGCATTATTTTTGACACACTTTTTACAAATAATGGCAATAAACTAAGTACCTTTGGTCACCCAATTTACCTAAATGGGATGGGGGAGAGAATACATGCTAAATTTTCTTTTTTCCAAAATCAAATAATCTAATCTAAGTAATTTGAACTAGCTAAAAAACAAAAAATAATAAAAAAAGCTCTGAGTACTAAGTAAAGATGTAGGTTCTTTTTACTAACACCAAATTGAAATGTGTTTGAATTTTTCGGCCCCTTGGCCATTTTTACACTTGTAAAATGCAAAAATTAAAAATTTTAAGTGAATTTTAAACACCTTAACCAAATGTGAACAATTTGTAACCTTTGTAAAATGTAAAATTGATTAAAAATCACCCAAACTTCTTCTTTCTTGGGTTAATTCCATGTAAAAAAGTTAGTGGATTAATTTGTGTTTAAGTTAAAATGATATTCCTTTAATTTATCCTAATAAAAATGTAAAATTTAACTCTTAAGTTTTTAAAAAAATAAAAAACTTATATAAATCATCGATAATTACTATAGGGATCTTAGCCGATTTCTATGATCGATGTTGATTCAATTATGATCATTGCTAATTCCTATAATCACACCAAAAATAGATGTGTTTTAAAATAAAAATGATTAAAAAATAATTCTTTAGACTCAAAATTCCTCACTGCCCCATAATAATAAAGTTATACATGTGATTAATAACTTGCTAGACACCAAGAAAAGCAAGAAAAACTTTATTTTTAATACGTTTCTAGTTGATCTATGTTTTAATGTAGAGATTGTTGCAAATTCCTCTGATTGACATCAATTTCAGTAATCAACCCTAATTTTTTACAATCATCACCAATCTATGTGGCTTAGTTGAGAGCTCAAATTTCTTAATGTTTTTGGCAATTAAATCAAAAAATTGTCATAAAAATGGTTATAAAAACATCCTAATAAGTAGCTAGAAGAGATTTGTGAGTTGCATGTCCCACCAGACATGCCATTATGTGATAAATAGGAATCCAAGAGGGGAGATTAGTATTATGTTAGTATGATGAAAACCAACCAAAAACACACTAATAAAGCTAACACTTCAATCCTAGACACTCAAAGAAGAAGAGAAAATTACAAGTAATTATAAATATAAGATAAAACAACCATTATTTACCTTTCTTAAGAGAAAGAATTGTATTTTAGATATGAAAAACATGATCGATCATGTGATCAAAGAATATTTGGCACTGGTGCTCCTTGCATCATCTCTCCTTGTCACCTTGGCAATGTTAGACTTGGCTATCTCAATAAATGGGTATTATAACACTATAATAACAAGGGTATTTTAAGATATTTTTCATCATAACATTACACCAAAAGATATTCTTGAAGGTATTTTTACATCATAACATTACACCAAAAGTGCTTATTGAAGTTATTTTTTCATCATAACATTACATCAAAAGTGTTTATTGAAGGTATTTTTTCATCATAACATTTTACCAAAAGAGCTTTTTGAAGGTTTTTTTAATCATAACATTACACCAAAATATCTTCTTGAATAATGGATGAAGTCTTGTATTTATATCCTTCCAAACTAGCTCTAACCCAAGTGTAGTTAAGTTAGAGTTAACCATGGTTAGGTTTAGATTAATCTTAACTGATTTAAGGAGGGGACAAACAATTAATATTAAGAATAGAGATCCCATTTATTAAGCATGGCTCTCCATTTATAAATTTAAGGCTTTAGGGGAGATATTCTCAATTCCCCAACTTTGAGGATGATGACATCATCATACCTTAAATTTTATTAAAATTTCCTTTTTTAAAAAATTAATTTTACTAATTGTACATGGAAATTTTACTTAAGCATTTAATTTGGTTTACTTAGTTAATTTATTTGACTTATAATTTTTAGACTTTAGGAATTGTTCAAGTGCCCTGTTTAATGGGTCTAAAGGCCAAAATTTTTAATTATTAGGTCACAAGTTGACTGGAGATGAATCTATGAGAGATTACTATTGTGCATAGGATAATACCCCAAATAATGATGCCTCAACATGATTCTAAACACTAATGTTTGATGTGAATATTAAATTGGGACATTTAGTGATTCCTAGGCTTAATTTGCACTATTTAGTAGAAATCAATCTGAAGTCTGGTTGGAATATATTTGTGGCCAAAACAAGGTGTCTACACTACCTACATAGCCAATACTCCAAATAGGGCCTTAGAATCACATGTAGTTCTCCCTCTTATGCATGTGTGTGGAATTATAATAGTTTGACTATATGTTCTTTCTCCTAGTAACCCTTTTAGTAAATTTGGCCTTTTAAATTTTTTAGATATTTGATTTAATGTTGTATTATAATTTGACAACTTAAAATGAATAATAATTTCTAATTAGAGAATTGCCTTATCAAATTGTTAGGTGAATTAATTATAATATAACCTTTGTGTGTGTGTGTGTGTGTGTGTGTGTGTGTGTGTGTGTGTGTGTGTGTGTGTGTGTGTGTGTGTGTGTGTGTGTGTGTGTGTGTGTGTGTGTGTGTGTGTGTGTGTGTGCGTGTGTGTGTGTGTGTGTGTGAACCTTTTTATTTTGATTTATAACCTAGTGACATGTGGAAATCCATCCATAAGATGGGCAAGGAGGGCTAACAAAATGGTCACAAAGAAAAATATTAGTGAAAAGGATAAATATATAAACCTTGATAGTTGCATCGAATTTAGACATTAACTTTGATACTAGTATCCAATATAGATCCAAGTGTCTAGGGGATAAAAACAAATATAAAATAGGAATAATGGGTAGGTATCCCTAACATACATTGGATGAAGATTAAAAAAACATAACATAAGGCCTAGGGAGTAGGTAAATCAAGTGAAATAAGATGGAACTGAAGAGGTCCATGAGACACCATGTCACTAGATGTCTAATTCTTAAAAAATATATATATATACATAAAAAGAGACTATATATATATATATATATATATTTTACCAAAATGGGTGTCTAAATTTACCCCCATTTAATCTATTAATGCAATAAAAATTTGAATTACTAGTTTAAAGGAAATGAAAATGCATACAATGGTGTGGACAAAACACCTTGTCTTCACTTGAGTTTTTCTTCAATATTTCATTTTGAACATTACCTAAAACTAGAAATATGCCACAAATTAAATCAACATATATAATCCGTATGTAATAAATAATAAAAATTATCATAAATAAATATCATGGATATAATACACTTGTGTATGTGTCGTGTAGTAAATGATTCAAGAGTGATGGAAACTAGAGAAGTAGATAGGGGGATTGTAACCTCATCCATATTATATCCAAGAAGATGAGTAAGCCTACTATTGACACTTGGATTTACACCCCTGAGGATATTCTTATCTCTCCTCATCCAAGTAGCACAATGTACACATCCCTCTTATTGTGGATGATAATATTGAGAGATGAATCTCTAGAAGGAATAGTTCCCTTGATGAACTCTTTGAAGCACTTCTTTACATATCAACCTGCAGATGAAAATGGTTAAGAAAAAAACTAAGAAAACCAAAAAGGTGAATCACCAATGTTTAATCTCCTCCCATTTTATTTAATATCTATTACTTAAAGACAAATAAAGTCTCTCTCACACAAAACTCACAACCTAGGATGCATTATTGCATTAATATTTCGTATGTTAGATTCAAGAAGGTATTTGATTATTAGGAGGGTAATGGATGATTCCATGAAGTTATATAGGCCTATATCACTTCTAAGACACCTATACACTTATAAAATAATAATAACAAAGACCTATAATAATAACCTTTCTACACATTTGGTAGACAACCAAGAGTAACATGCTAGAAAAGAAGATCTTTCACTAGGCAAGACCAATAAGATTATAATAAATAATCAATAGTACAACATGTGAGTGGAAAAATAACTTATATATTTATTCAAGAATATTTAAAGTACACATTTATCTAGATTTTCCTCATTAACCAATGTAAGCTAACAAAAAGAAGAAAAATAATACATATTTATACCTTGTAAGAGTGAGGCAAAGAAAATGAAGTCCAAAGGTCACTTATAAATGTTTAAATCTTCCAAAATGAGTTACAATTTTCATGTAAAATATTCATTATTCAAACCATGCAAAGTTAGGAGGTCCAATTGTTCATACCAGCCATGAAAATTGTGAAAAGTGGCATAAACCTCTCAATCTTGGCACAAAAAACTACCTTCATAATTTGCATCTATTTGAACATCCAAACACTAACTAAGGAAATATATAATGATTTTTATGAGAGTTAAAGTATTAAATAATTCACTTTCATGCATTGGTTTCATCACTACACTTCTATAAACTCCTTGAATAAAGTAATCATTATTTGTAGTCTTAAAATTCTTTATTTCAGTCACTCCTCACACTTGGCCTAAAAAAAGTCTTCAATTTCCCATGAAAATACCTAGGAGGTGGTGAATGAAACTTTAAAATATTATCCATTTCCTTAGATCTCTCAAATTCCTCATAAAAGGAAATCTAATTGAGGCTTCTACACTTTTCATCCTTGTATGCACCATGCCAGTTTTGACTGGATAAAATGAGATCTTTAGTTTGGACACTTATAAACTTTTAAATAGGATAAAATGACTATAGGGAGTTATAATAGGTCCTGATATTCCCATAAAACTTAATTACACCCTCTAAAATGTCATAAACCCTATCAAACACAAAAAATGGTGAGAAAAATCACATTTTTGCTATTATTCATTTAGTTCTTTACATATCCTTGCATTTGTGAAATATTGAGTGATTCATCTCCATTATAAAATAGTTTTAATTTCCAAAATATTCCATTATAATGGCTCTCTAAGCTCAATTTCATCATCAGGTCATAACTAGGGTTGTAGTAGGGTTTTAGGCAATTTTCAGTGTTAAGCTTTTTTCATAAAACTTGGGGATTAAACCTACCTCCAAATTAAAAAATATTTATTTTAAGGGACACTTATAACTCTCCTCAATCCATCTGGTTCCCATGCATATCATTTGAAAAGATATGAGCTTAGAAATTTGACCTCTCGACTTAGTTTCTCCATTTTAGTGCATGTCTAAGTTATTTATAGGTTAAAAACCATCTTATTTAAATATTTTATATCTAAAGAATCCCATAAATATCTAAAAACACTACATAAACATGTTATAACCATTTGGATAAATCATCAAGGCCCATAAATGCATATAGACCCCCACTTAGATTCAAGTCTTTTTAAGGCCTAATGGGATTGGCATACCCCTTATAGGTTTGGGTCATTTGGACTATTCTATAATGATTAGTGTTGGTTGAATATTTTGTCAGTTAGCATACTGATAAACAAAATAGGTCTGATCAGCCAAAGTAGGAAGATTAGTCATCCAAATGTGTAGGTTTACTGCATCAGAAGGACATTGATCTCTCCTCTCATCAAGGGCAGGTTCCATGTAGGTATGCTATATATATATATATATATATATATATATATATATATATATATAAGCAAAAAATAATACTCAAGGGTAAGACAAATCATCCATATCTCTTTCTTTAGAGATGATGTGTGCGAATCAAAGGAGAAACTTAGGAAAAATGACAGAAAGCACTCCTCTTCTTTCATAAGTACTATTTAACAAACCACAATAATACTTCTAGTAGTAAATGCAAAATGTAGTAAAAGACGTACTAACCAACAAATTGAGATGTAGCAAAAAGTCTCCACTTGAATTGCTCAAGAGTAAGATACAAAGGAAAATGAGGGCACAAAGTCATCCCAAGGTCCTTTACATAGAAATGAAAAGAAAAACACACTAAAGGCAATTATAGGGGCACAAAGTCTCTCCAAAATTGACTCTTCAGGACACCTTCCTGACTACTATCACTAATTCTGCTTGTTGAATTAAAGGAACATAAGATATATTAAGGAAAAATACATAAGAATAGTTTCCTCAACAATAAAGATATTACAACACAAAATCTAAAAAATCACTTGATTTCTTATTCCAATAACAAAATATTATCAACAAACTGAGCTCAAAGTCTCAGAAGTGCCTTTCAATTTGGGCAGAGTTTTGT
The DNA here is from genome assembly GCA_037957365.1 of Torreya grandis. Taxonomy (NCBI): domain Eukaryota; kingdom Viridiplantae; phylum Streptophyta; class Pinopsida; order Cupressales; family Taxaceae; genus Torreya; species Torreya grandis. The sequence goes on from JARHVA010001334.1 coordinate 578,841, forward strand.
TCAACTTGTCCAAAAAGAGATCCATTTACAATAGAAGAGAGTCCCTTATATAGCCTCTTCAAGAAGAACTCAGGAATAGTAACACATCATGTTGCATTGAAATTTGTTAAGAAGGCAAGTTGGAACTTAGGGGTATCTACCCATTTTATTTTCTCAATGCAAAGAAACAAGTCACGTTATTAAAATTTTATATCTTTCAAAGTCCACCTGGTGATCTGATCCTTCTTCATCATTCTTACTTTTTTGGTTATTTGAATCAGGTCCTAGATTTAATTCGATGCTCTATTCCTTAGTCACTTTCTGTAGGTCTTTACAATTGACGCATGGCACATTCCAATGCTAAATAGGTGAAGACACATGGCAACTTCTATGGGATTCTGACAAACATTTATTGATAGAGGCTTTGAAACTTATTAGAAACTCAGAATTATGGGTGCAGACACTTGTCGCTCTCTATAGATTTACAATGGAAAAGGTGGCAACTTCTGCTTACCTCTTGAGAATCCCATCCTCTCGGCTACCTAATCTAAAAGAGTGTGCCATCTTGATATTTTAGTAGAAAGCTATTTTCACCAATGTGTTGATGAATTATAAATGGGCCTCTCCAAAGGGAGTCAAACTTTCCATGCATCACCTTTGGTTCTCTTCTTTTGTCCCATAATAGGACTTGATCCCCAATCTAGAAATCACAATTTTTAGCCTTCTGGTCAAAGAGTTTCTTTACCAAAATTTGATGAGTAGCAATTCTATCTACCACCATGGTTCTCTATTCCTCTAGCTCAGTCAGGCACATGATTCTTTTTTCAACAGAGCTTTCATATGTTTGATCTTCAATTTCCTTTGTTAATTTCAAGGATGGAAATTCTAAGGTGATTGGTATCTCAGCATTGATACCATAAAGAATTTGAAAAGGAGACATACCAATTTCCCTCTTTGGTGTGATTATGTCTTCCCATAAAGCATCAACCAATGCTTTATGCCATGTTCTTTGATTATCATCTACTAGCTTCTTGATAATAGTTACCAGATTCTTATTGTTGGATTTCAGCTTGTCCATTCCCTTGTGGAAAGTAATTAGAAGAGTGAGAGAGTGTAATTCCATAATGGAAACAAAATTATGTAATTTACTTAAGAGGTGAAATAAGCTACATTATCAGTAATGATTTTGATTGGAACTCCAAACCTAGAAATGATATTCTCTTTGAGGAAGTTACATACAACTTCTAAAGTAGCATGCATAGTTAGAATTTCTTCTACCCGCTTGATGAAATAGTTAGTCTGCTGTAAGGACATAATCATGTCCAGTACTTGAAGATGGGTTTATTGTCCCAATAAAATCAAGTCCCCATTATTGGAAAGGTTCTTTTATGATCACTGGCTTGAGAGGCATAGCAGCTAACTTGGGTCTTCTAACAAATTGCTGACAGAGTTCACATTTTCTCACCCACTTATGTGCATCTTGGAAAAGAGTTGGCTAGTAATCCCTAGCTCACAGAATCTTGTGAGCAGTCATAGGAGTAAAAAAATGTCCTCCACAAGCTAGATTGTGGAAATATTTCAAAAGCTGGCTTTGTTGCTCTTTATCTACATAGTGAAAGAATACTCCATCTATGCTTCTCTTATACAAGTTGTTATCCCAAAGAACAAAATTGGCAGCTTTCAACTTGATAGTCCTCCTTTCTTTGTAAGACAAATGAGCAGGACATTCACCATAAGTAAGGAAATGAGTGATACCTAAATACCACTCATTGGTAATGGAGACAAAAAATACTGTTAGTGTCTCTTTCACTTCATTTTCTTCATGATTGTGTGTCTTCTGGCTTATTTTTAGCAATTAATTGGCATAGGCCTTTGACCAATTTTGTCAGCTTGATGTCTAGATCAAACTATTAGATCTTTACAATCTAATTACCTCTTTTTGTGCCAAAATCTTGTTGAGTTAATATAGACTTGATTGTAGTGTCAGGAACTAAGGTAGTAGTGTGTGAATTCAGAATATAAAAGTGGAAATGTTTGCTTTTACCAAGGTATAATCATGCTTCTCTATATTTGAATATTTCATCTCATGAATTTTGAGAGGGCAACTCATGAAAGAGATAGGAGATTCCATACCTTCCTTGTCTTATTGAACAAGAATTAATGAAAGAGTGTGTTCAGATGCATAGCTGTATATGATGAAATATTTGTTATAATCTAGACAAACCAAGGTAAGGGCATGAGCAATGGCAATTTTGATATCCTAAAATGTTGATTTGCCTTCTTTAATCTAGCTGAAGATGGCCTTCCCTTTCATCATGTTCACAATGTGTCTAGTCTTCTCAGCAAATTTGGGGATGAATCTCTATAAGAAATTCACCTTTCCAAAGAAAGAATGAATAACATTTCTTACTTGTAGTAAAATTAAGTTCTTGAATAGACTTGACTTTGTCTGAGTTAATCTTTATGCCTTCTTTAGATGCAATGTGTCTAAGGAGTTTCCCTTCTATTACTACTAAAAATATACTTTTTAGGATTTAAGGAAATACCATTCTAGCGACAGTGCTCTAGAACTTGTTGTAAATGGTGTACATGATCAGATCAATTCTTTGAAAAGATAGTCAAGTCATCAAAGTATACTACTATGAATTTACCAATCTCATCTTTGAAAGCCAGATCCATTGCTCTTTAAAAGGTAACACCAACATTTATTAAAACAAAAGGCATTCTTCTATATGCAAATGTACCCCAAGGTGTGGTGAATGCAGTCTCGTGTTGGTCTGCTTCACCAACTTCAACTTGATTATATCCTGAGAAGCCATCCAACATTGATAACATCTCTAAACCTGTCACTATTTGAAGCACTTGATCCATAATTGGCAAAGGATAATTATCCTTCAAAGATGATTGATTCATATTTTTAAAATCTGACACAAATGCAAATTTTGCCATTCTTCTTCCTTACAAGCACTATGCTTGAAATCCATGTAGAATGATGGATTGGGAAGATGATTCTAGAATTTAACATTTTTTTGTATCTCAGACAAAATAGTACATGATATTTTTAGATTATACTGTCTAGATTTTTTCTTATATGGCATTGAGTTAGCCTTGAGAGGAATCTCATCGTGGATTTCATTTGGTCTGAGAGACTTTAGGTCTTCATAAGAATATGCTAAGACATCTATGTATTGATAGAGTAAAGAAGTGAACTTGAATCTTTCTTTAGGGGTGCAACACTTAACAATATTGATCATATTGGAATTTTCTTTAGTAGTTAGATTCACTTGATCGAATCCTTGAGAGAAATTGGAGTCTATTTTTTATTGTTTGATAAATCTATCATGCTTGTCAAATAGCTTTTCAAGAAAAACTAGGCCTTTGGGAATTTTTTTTCCTTTCAACTGTAAGAATTCTTCATTTATATCTGAACTAGATTCAGACATAGATTCATTCTTTTGAGATTCACTACCTTCAAAACATAGTTGTTCAAAATTATCTTTTCATTCTAGGAAGGTAATGATTTGATGATCATCATTGAATACTTGCCAATGATCAGCATTGTCAGGAACACTTGGTCTATAGACTCAGCTCAATGGTATACTTGTCTTCTTTAAAATCTGAATGAGGAACTAAGAGAGTTCCTAAAATAGCAAGTGTATCAGCTCTGCCATTAGATTCTCTGTGTATGGTAGAAATGTTGAAAGCATCAAAGCTTTCAATTTGGTCCCAAACCAAGTTACGGTAGTGGCGTAATATTTCATTCTTGGTTTGGTATAAGTTCCTCACTTGACAAACCACTAATTCAACATCCCCTTTGGCATGAAGAAACTTGATGCCATTTTCTTGAGCAGCCTTCATACCAAGAAATAGAGATTCGTATTTAGTTGTATTATTAGTGTTGCTAAATTGCAATTTGGAAGATGAAGGGAACATATCTCCTTGAGGAGATATCAAAACAATCCCAACTCCTGACCCGATACAGGAATAGCTTCCATCAAATTCCAAAGTCCATATCTCATATGATATTGATTTTTCTTTAGACTTTCCTTCATTAGAGATGGAGGATCCTTGTTGGTATGTACTGTAGCCTACTAGTTTTTCTACTGTTCTTGTTGAATTTATTTTTGAGTTGATACTTTTAGGTGTTTCATGCACTTCATCTATAGATAAAAAATAATTACCCATACCTATGGATTCAAAAAGAATTTGAGCTTTAGGGGCTGATGTCTGGGTGACCACATATTTTGCTTCCTTTTCAGGGAGAAACCTCTTCATTATGCCTTGTATAGGGATTCTTTCCTCACATAGATCCATGCTTAGTTCTCCTCCCACATCCTTGTAGAAATTTTGTCCAAGCAAAATGCCATAGGATGCTAGGATGTTAGCCACCAAGATAGTCATCTTGATTCTCTTGTCTGGAAAGGCTGTAAATGCAAATTGGGCATCTTTAATTTGCCCTAGCAATGGTACTTGCTTATTCTCCATGGAGAAACATCTCCCAAATGTCTTGGTCAATGTGAGGCCAAGAGACTCAGCTACTTTAGCTGGCATTAGATTATCAGATGCACTTGAGTCTATAATACAGTTACTTAGCTTGTGGCCATTAATTAACAGGGAAAACATAGAAAGGTTCTATTTTTCTAGGAGAAGCTAGGGGAGTAATGACTAGATTATTTGGAATAGGCATGTTCTTTGGAGAATTAGGAGTTATCTTTTTTGCCTTTTGTCCTGCAAGGATAGTTTGGTTTTTTACATATTGGACTAGCTTATTCAATTGATCAGGATTGGACTGCAAATATTCAAACTCAGACATTTGTATTTTTGTCTTTTTGACATGATCGATTATGTCAAATGGCTGAATTAAGCTAGGTACAGAGAAAGGTACTTCAACTTTTTGAGTTTTAGGAGGGATGGGAGATGGGCTAGTTTGCAAATTTGAAGTAGGAAGGGAAGGTGAAATTGATGTATTTGCCTTTTAGGTGAGTAGTAGGTCCTTTAACTAAAAATATAGAATGGTTCCATGCTTAGCAATCATGACTAGTAGCTGTGATTGCTCTTCTATCTTCTCTTTATTAGTCATGTTAGACTGATTGGTTTTTGGACCTGGTAAACACTACGTATGATCCATCAAAAGCTTCTCCTTTGCTTTTAGGTTCATCCTGGTAGTTCAAGAAACCAATATGGGAGTCACCAACTAATTCTTGTTGATTGTCTTCAAGGAGATCAACATCATTTTCTTGATTCAATTCAGGCTGGAAAGAGAATTCTGATTCTGCTTTAAGATATCCTATTGTTGAATTGGTTGGAGGAGCTTCTAGGGCAAGTTTCCCTTATGGGGGAGGAAGGTGATTCTATTACCCTTGATTTCTGGAAGCATTTCCTTGATATGATTTATTTGGAAATGTCTTTTTGTATGAAGGAGTAGAAGACATTCCTTGAGCCATTTTCTTTTTGAGAGCAAGCAACTCATTTGCCAATTTTTGCACCATTGAATTTGTGGTGCCTGTAGATGCATATTCAGAAGATGATGAAGCTCAATTTTTATTTGGATCTCTTTTTATCTTCCCTACTAAGATGAGATCATCTTCTATTTTGGTGGCCAAATGTTGAGGTACAACAAGATATATTTGACCAGCACATCTCAAGAGAAAACTTAATTCAGGTAGCTGAGAATTAATGAAAAAGCATTTGAGATTCTCAGTTGTAGGTCGAGCAATTGTTGGAATTTTGTTTCTCAATTTTTCAAATTTGGCTATGAAATCTCTCATAGGCTCATAAGGCTCTTTCTTCATCTGTGTAAGTTGAGCCAGAAGTACATGTGCATCTTCTACAGGTTCTGAATCTGGCTTGAAACTTATCTTTGAGAGTATTCCAATAAGTAACTGATCGAGCTTATAGATGATAAAACCAATCTACAACAACACCTTGTAGTGTTTCTACAAATAGCCTGACTACTACATCTTCAAATTCTACTCCGATTACTCCACAAGCTATGCTAAAGGCTGTAATGTGTTCATCAGGATGAACTTTCCCATCACCATAGAATTTGGGGAAATTTTTCTTAGAACTACGCGGAAGCTCATGTAGAGGTGGAGTAAGATTGAGAGGACCAAAAGCATTACCCCAGGGGCCATGAACTGCCATTGTAGGATTATAAAATGGAGAGATAAAAAATTTCACAGGGGTAATTATTAGCAAAGCTTTATTAACATCAAAAGTAGATACTTCATCTGGCAATGGAGATCTGACTTTAGTAGGAGGAAATCTCTTGGTTCGTTGGAGATGAGATGGTGAAGGAAAAATATCAAAATCACTTTGTTATACCAACTTGAATATAGGGTCAATGATACCTTTAGCCCTTTGGATTCGTGTATACCTTGAATCTGCCAGATTGTGAAATAAAAATGGAAAAGAATTTACCTTGCTTTAGTTAAAGCTTGAGGCTTTAAATTGTGCATTCTTTTCCAGCTAATGTGGAGGTGAATGGATAGATTATAAATGGATAATGGATATTATATCCCCAGTGGAGTTGCCAAAAACTATTGGTTGAATATTTTGTTAATCAACGTACTAATAAACAAAATAGGTCTGATCAGCCAAAGTAGGAAGATTAGTCATCCAAATGTATAGGTTTACCACATCAAAAGGATGCATTGATCTCTCCTCTCATCAAGGGGAGGTTCCCTGTAGGTATGCTATATATATATATATATATATATATATATATATATATATAAGCAGAAAATAATACTCAAGGGTAAGATAAATCATCCATCTCTCTTTCTTTAGAGACGATGTGTGTAGATCAAAGGAGAAACTCAGGAAAAATGATAGAAAGCACTCCTCTTCTTTGATAAGTACTATTCAACAAACCACAAGAATACTCTTGGTAGTAAATGCAAAATGTAGTAAAGGATGTAGTAACCAACAAATTGAGATGCAACACAAAGTCTCCACCTGAATTTCTCAAGAGTAAGATACGAAGGACAATGAGGGAAAAAAGTCATCCCAAGGTCCTTTACATAGAAATGAAAAGAAAAACACACTAAATGCAATTATAGGAGCACAAAGTCTCTCCACAGTTGACTCTTTAGGACACCTTCCTAACTATTGTCATTAATTCTGCTTGTTAAATTAAAGGAACAAAAGATATATTAAGGAAAAATACATAAGAACAATTTCCTCAACAACAAAGATATTACAACACAAAGTCTAAAAAATCACTTGCTTTCTTATTCCAATAATAAAATATGATCAACAAATTGAGCTCAAAGTCTCAGAAGTGCCTTTCAATTTGGGTAGAGTTTCATTTCACTTGTCCAAAAAGAGATCCATTTACAATAGAAGAGAGTCCCTTATAAAGCCTCTTCAAGAAGAACTCGAGAACAGTAACACATCATGTTGCATTGAAATTTGTTAAGAAGGCAAGTTGGAACTTAGGGGTATCTACCCATTTTCTTTTCTCAATGCAAAGAAATAAGTCATGTTATTGAAATTTTACATCTTTCAAAGTCCACTTGGTGATCTGATCCTTCTTCATCCTTCTTACTTTTCTAGTTATTTGAATTGGGTCCTAGATTCAATTCAATGCTCTATTCCTTAGTCACTTTTTGCAGGTCTTTAGCAATTGATGCATGGCACATTCTGCTGCTAAATAGGTAAAGACACATGGCAAGTTTTGTGGGACTTTGAGAAACATTTATTGATAGAGGCTTTAAAACTGATTAGAAACTCAGAATTGTGGGTGCAGACACTTGTCGCTCTCCACAGATTTACAATGGAAAAGGTGGCAAATTCTGCTTGCCTCTTGAGAATCTTATGGAGGATGACACGTGTCAACTTCCATTACATTTTAGAAACACTATAGAACTATGTGTAACTTATTTGGATTCATGTAGATGATGCCACTTGGCATGTTCTACTTAACTTACAAAGGGCACGTGGTAGCTTCCATAGTTCTTAGAAGCAAAGTGAAATGAGACTTGGAAGATGACATATCTTTTGAGAGCCCTATGGAACATGACACATGATAGCCTCCATTTTGCTTTAACAGCCTTTGAAAATACTTGAGACTTATTTTAGATTCACAGGGATGATAACATGTGGTAGTCTGCGATGTGCTAAAAAAAATCTTAGGATGAGCTTAGAAACTCATTCGAAACTTGAACATAGACACGTGTCACTCTCTGTGTAGTTATAAATGAATAGGTGGCAGCTTCCATTCATCTTTGTAGAGTCAGGTAGATGATTACACATGGTGCATTCCACTTTCTTTAGCAGCTCACTGGGGGTCCATCACAGTCTTTATGAAAACAAGAAGCAGGAGGGAGAAATTGCAAAGATTGACACTTGTCGGCTTTCACTAAATTTTGCAAGGGACACATGGCATAGTTTGAAATACATTTGTTAGTCATGCAGATGTAGACACTTGGCACATTCCACTTCATTTATTCACTCATCCCCAGGTCCACCATGGTCTTTGATTAAAATAGTGAAGCTAAGGGAAGAGACTATGGATATTGACACTTGGAGGCTCCCAACAAGCTTTAAGAAGGACACGTGGCAATATCTACCAATTCACAAAAACAAAGTTTAGTGGGGCTTAACCATCGACACTTGGCAAGATATGTGAGTTTTTGTTGGGCTTTTTTCTCAATCTATTTATTTACTTTGGTCACTTT